>JAUOBX010020786.1:0-14129 GCA_032360705.1 Eupentacta quinquesemita
AGGTCTTCCCGCCTGGTAGGTTTATCTCTACACTTAATTACCTCCATACAACCAAGCCCCGCGCCTTAGTATGACATTCCGTCTACCATGGTGTTAATCCCGCCAACGCCAACAGGTCATTCTATTCGACCTGTTGATCTCAAGTGGATCATACCTGGGTACCAAACATTGAATGGCTCCCGACCAAAGCCCATTAGCCCCAGGACAACACAACTGGCCCTTTAGGTAACCATTGTAGCCAGGAATGTTACTAGCCGAAAGAGAGGTGGCGGCACGCGCAACAAGTGGCACGCGACATTACTTATGGGTAATAAATTACATGGTTACGTAAGTGCTCTACTCATATGTCAAGATCGAGTGGGCGGCCTGTAGCGGGGTAGGATGGTGCTCAACAGCCCTATAAAGATATTTGTTGGAATTGTGCAATGAACCGAGGAACGGCCTAGGGTGTCTCCCGCACTAGACAGAAGGTGTTCTACTTATATAATGTACGGTATTTATATTGCTGCACGAACGGCAAATTAGAAAATTTTATCAAGCAGGTTAAGCTACTAATTATCGTTTCGAAACACGCTAGTGCTGAACATTGCCATGGACCCCCGCCAAAAGTAAAATAGCATCATGACTTTATTACTGGCCCTTCGGGACTCCCGGCCCCCTGTAGTCGAAAATGTTACGAGCGAGATAAAAGAGTGCATGGTGGCACGGGCAACAATGGCACGCGACATTACTTATGGGCAATAAAGCAATGTTACGTAAGAGCCCTTCTCGCATGTCGAGATTGACGGGGTATATGGGCCAGGGTAGTATCGGGTGCCTTAACTGCCTATATAGAGACCTTCTTTGGAATCGTGCCTCAAACCGGGGAACTCCCAATGTCTACCCATCACAAGATCAGAAGATATTACATCCTTCACAATATTATTTGCACGAAATTGCAAAACATTTTTTTCAAGTGGATGGCAATCGAAATGATCCTTTCAGTACCGTGCCAGTACCACATATTGCTAGTACGCCAGCCAACTAAAGTCGATGACTAGAATAGGGACAATACGACCCCGACCCCCAGAGTCGTAAATGTTACGTGATGTCACGAGCAACAATGGCACGCGACATTACTCATGGGTATGTACGTAAGAGCCCATTATATCGAGATTGACGCGGTGTATATGGCAGTATGGGCCGGGATCGTTGGGTGCTGCATGGAGACGCTCTTCTATGAGTGCCAAAAACTCGGAAAACAGCAAACGTCTTCCCGCGTTGAATTTCGCTCATGCAGCCCCCAAAACTTATCACTATTCACGATATCCTATGAAAGTCTTTTAGTTATGACTGCATTGGAAGCCAATTAAAAGCATCTTCCCGAATAGGTGCACAGCGATGCAAGATTAGTATGTCTACAGTCCCTGAGTCCTGAGTTGCGATGAAGTTAGGATAGTTACGATAGAGTTTGAATGTAAGGATAATAGCCCATGCAAATCTTTTGTATTATGCCTAATGCCTATGGTTGGATGAACAGATTTCTTCAAATCAGTGGCAATCATTGGGAAAATAGCAGCACGTCCTGAATATTTCACAAAATGCCAATTTTTAGTTTCCCACATGCGGCAATCCGATGGGCAATACATTATGTTACGTAACACTATGTCGACGTTAGGCGGTGTGTCGAGGCGATCGCTAGCGGGCATATGGGCCTACACATGGAAACCAATCGGTCAAATAGTTCGATCGTCCGATAAATTAGTGGCGGCATGCGAAACAAGTGGCACGCGACATTACTCATGGGCGATGAGGCATCGTTATGTAGGAACCCTTCTCGTGTTTCAAGTTGGAACGATGGACGAGCGGTGTTGTGCATAATAAAGCATGCAAAATAGTCGCCGAAAACAGGAAATCACACCTCTTTTCGTTCAATTCTTTTGAACCCTCCGGCAACATACTATTTATGGCATTCGTCTTAAGACATAGAATGAAAAGTTACAGATTACCAAACTATTTATGGGAATATTGTAACTTCATGGAGTTAGGCCCTATGATATGCATTCCCTCTTCATTCCCTTATTTACCACAGCGCCAGATACCATGCACTAGACCGAATCCTGTCGGAATCCAACCCCACCACGGCCATCATGCCCATCCCTTCCACACTTCGACCTCCTCTACGACTCGACAACGAAAGCATAAACACATCAAAGAAAATTGACAATATATGAAACGAACGAAGTCCAAGAGATTTGCTGCCCACATATCCATGCAGAGAAAATACGAAAATGAGAATAATAATAAGAATGCTGGAAATCGTGACCCCTGTATTTCCATGGAGCACTTACATGGCATAATAGTGGGCAACTGGGCATGTCTTGGGTATCAGGCAACAGCACCAGTGATGTCCAACGATGCTTGAATACGATGAATGCGCTCGGGCGTAACGGGCTGTCCATCAATCAATAGCGATATTTATGCTGATAAGAGGGTAACAGCATGCGCAACAAGTGGCACGCGACTTTACTTATGGGTAATAAAGCATTGTTACGCTAGACCTCTTCACCAGTTTACACACAAGGCGACCCTGATTGAGGTATGATAGAAGTAACTGACCGCTAAAGAAATATCGCCATCTGACGGGGGCTTGCATCCACTGACTTTCTGAAGGATACCGATATGAACGTTTTAGGCAGGTAGGTATAGGTAATATGGTCGGGATGACTGGAGGAGCCTAATTAAGAGCGATTGTCCTTTAACGTTCCGGGTCATAGAGAATATATTTTGTATATACCAGTGTGTTTTTGTTGTAAAAATATGTATCAACCTGAGTTAAACGAGTGGTTGAGCTTTCTTGCACACAAATCATGAACTATCGAAGATTCTTGGTAGTCGAGCATTCCGTGGTGATTACATATGGACGACAGACAATAACTACTTAGGGTATCTAATACATCATGTACAGATGTATATACAGTACCACCCGGCCTACAGGCCCGCCGTCATTCATCGGTAGTGCGGTGGCTTAAACTGTTTTAATGTCATTCGCGTGTTTGAATTTTAATAATTCCCAACTTCTGAAATAATGTGAACATTTTATTCGAGATATTTCAAAGTTAGGGATTAGTCAGAAACGAGTCTACGGAAGGCATTGAGACAGTCTAAGCGACAGTGAAAGCCGGCGAGCCTTAGTCCATCAGTCAATAGTCCTATAGGAGGACAATACGGAGGGGGGAGGGGGGGGGGCGTATATGTACAACTATGCAACAAGTGGCACGCGACGGTACTTATAGGGGTTACAAACCATTGTTATACGTAAGTCTTCTGCTGAAATGCCTGAATTGATTAGGATGGACAGACAGTGTCAATTAAGTAGCTAGGCTTTTTGAGTTTCGACTTCAACCAGTGGTCGATGGGGCCAGGGTGCATGGGTGCCTACGTATGTTCGCTACGACATGTCATATTCCTCCCAATTAGTGGTTCAGATTCAATCCGCAGTATCAACCACTCCTGATGTCGAGTATTCCACAGATATGGGCAGGTGGGAAACATAGACGAGTATAGGCGTATCGGTTGTCATTGTATATACGCAGGGGGATCTGCTTACAAAGAAATGTAAAATAATTCGCCTCGCATATGCATGAAACCAGGCAACATGCGCCATTACATGAATCAAAAGGTTAAAAACCTTACTGAACGGTGTATATAGGGTGCAGGTGGCATCTCTACCAATTACTAATAATTTGTCAACAGTTTTAGGGTTTGGAGAATCAACCTGAGAAATGGTTGGTGCGTGTTCGCGTGTGAGTACGCAGTACGGCTACTGAAATAAAGCGTTTCAGAACAATAGGTGACGTGTCATATCGATTCGGCCCAAGCCTATACTGTGTTCAAGTTGATTGGCAGTTAACGGACGCCAACAAAAATTGAGTCCGGGAAGGGAAATATTGGATTGGTTCTCTCCTTTAACTTCACTGGATATTAATTCTGATGAACTTGGTATGGGGTAGATTATATCTAATCCTCAGTAATATCGAATATTTGATCCCCCCTAGTGTTATCCTCAAAAGTGTTTTAATTCCTCCTAGACTATCTAATTAGGCCTCAATCACAGAGTAGGGGGCGGATAGGACCTGGGTTCGTCACCGCACAATGTGAAGCCAAACAGTATACCACTTCGGAGTTACCTCATGGGTGTAGGAATTTTCGCACGGTCAAATTTTATCCGCGTGATTTTGGTGGGTTTTCGAACTGGAATTTGTCATATTTCCTCGTGACTAATGTTCGCGTACAGGCAATGGTGTGCGAATGGGAGGGGAGGGGAGGTGAGGTTGATCTGATGCGATGTATGGGGCGCTGGCATTAGTTTGTATGGAACGTCTGCTGTGATTTCCAACAAATATATATTATATTGTGATGTCATTGCTTTTGGCTGAAATGTCTCATAGCCTAATGAATTCACCACTTTTTAACCAAGTAGCCTATAGGGCAATACCCCCTAACCGCAGCGATTGAGGGTAAAGGTTCGTCTCGAACGGGAAAATGTGTTCTCCCAAAACATCTTATATTGGTCCGCAGCTAGCTTTCAGTCTAGATTGTCGAGAGATTGAAATGATGGTACCTACGTTGCTCGTAATCAATATCTGTAACGATCTATTCTGGTGTAATGATAGCAGGTATAGTTAGTGACGTCATCATCCCAGCGGCGACGATCTCGGAAATTGGGCAGCAGACGGCTGTGCGACTTTAGACAAGTTGAACTGTTATCTTAAACGGTGTTGTGTCCTGATTTGTTCAGTGGCAGAGCGGTATATCAGGAAACCGTGCGTCACATGCTACTATATATAGAGGCACTGGGTTCGATTTTGGGATGGATGCAATTCCAACCATGACTACATATTTGCAATTTAGATGGGCGAGGTCGTGGACTATGTGTTTCCAGATTCCGCTGTAGTGCATGTCTTGTGATGTCTATGTGTGTGTCACTCGGTTCTCGACGGCTGTCTGTCTGTTTGAGTAGTCACGTTAGACATGAATCTCCTTCGATCCTCCAGATTCCGAGTAATTAGTCGATATAGATATTAGATGAGAGAAAAAAACTCTGGAATATTTCAAAATCAACACATTTTTTCTGGGTCATAGAGTCAGTAGTGGTTTTTATTGTTGTTTAATAGAAAAAGTGCACCTTTCACGCAAACGAGATATTGTTTCAACAACCCTGTCATATGCAACATTGTCCAGAAATCATCTCAATTTAAGGCTAGGTCCAATTTATTTGACTATTAGGTACGGTACGCAATTCAATGAGGATGGCACAAAAATGACTATTTTTTTTAAATTCCACAAATCGCATATTTTCTATTGCAATATGCCCCAATATGTCCCCAATGTTATGTGGAAGAGTTCGATGTGGTGAATCTCAGCCTTCTCAGGTGGTATTACTTCGAAGATTTACACCAATAAGGAAGTTATCGCAGATATGGTAAGTGCACAAATGAACACCCACTTGTTACCAGTGGAGCTGGAGCACACAGCAACTGCGTGAACTTTCCCCCTATACCACCCTGACTATTCCAACACGGAGGTAATAGCACAGTTGATTAGGCGTCAGCCTGTCACCTGGGACACTTGGGTTCGAATCTCGGTCGAATTATATATTTTGCGCTAAGCATAAAGAAAATTATAGAGAAGAGCAATAACGAAGGGTAGGCAATTTGCAAGTTACAACAGAGGCACCGTTCACTTGGTGAAGGATCCGAAGCTGACAATGAGTGCAGTACCCAGGTTAGCACCCTTGCCGGGTATTGTATAGGCTCGATACCTATACCCGATACCCATCCATGAAACCCAAGTACCCCATAATTTGTCAACCCATGATTCTGCCATCGTTAGCCAAGGTTCTCGGACAACTCCATCTCGAACAATTACCAATTCCCTTCCGAACAATTCGCACCCGATCGTGGACATTCCTTTATATTCTAATAGGCCTGGCTCGGCCCAAAAGAGGATTGCCGGGTAGGAATTGACCGGGTAAGAATTGACCGGGTGCCAACTGTCTGGTCACAATCCAAGGAGTAAACACGTGGCATGGGATTAAACCCTGCAGACTACCGGATAACGAAACGGTCCATGAGTCTTCCTTCCCACGGCTCCCGAGGGTGACCCTCATTAGATCCACGGCGTGGCACGTGTATCTCCACCATGCCGTGGATGAACACACCCCTCCAAACAGGACGCTACCCGAATGGTGGGAAAATGCCCGAAAGTTGATACATTTGGAGTGGGGCTAATGTTAACAACCGGCTGACCCCCCTCTGAGAACCATTAAGTGCCACCATGTTACCCTCATCCTTCCAATACCAGCAACGCGTAATTTATCCGAGATTAGCCCATCAGGTACCGCTAATAGTAATTCTCGTGATTCTCTCAAGGAATTATAAAGGGCTCTCAAGCCCAGCAAGGTCCGTCCCAGACCCCTTCAATTTATCGGTACAATCAGAAACCTCACAGTCAAATAACTGGGATACAGGTACCCGTGTTTTTCTCACGATAATTATTGCCACAGTTTAATTAAATGGATCAGCATCGAGATACTGTTGAGAGGGGATAAGCGGGCTGACACTTGGCAAAAATCATCGCCTCGAAAACAGGAACGTTATTCTCGTAAGGATTCCTCGTCCCAACTGTACTCGTAGTTTAGGACCGTCATGTCCGTTCGATTGGGTCATTTTCATCTTGTTCTGGGCAAGGCGGATCCAGCAATTGCATGACATATGGCAGTATGGGGAGGTGGGAGGGCTGGGCGGGGTGGCGTGGTGTTCCGCGACCCATACTGCGTGGGGTCCTCAAAATTAGGGGATCCATTGATTGTATGATCGGTCTATATTGTGAGACCGGTTGCGATACTAACTGTTGATGTTTCCTAATATACATGCAGTGAAGGTTTTCAGCTTTGGCAGAGCAGCTCAAGCAATAAACATGTCTCTCCGTTCGTCTGTTCGTCCGTCACGTTCGCTATAAAAACTACGAAATCGTACATGCGATCGATATACAAAACTTGGTGAACATGCCCGTCCTCCGAAAATCACAGATGCATTCGAAAGTGGGCGTCGCCGCACCACTGTTATGGCCGCCATCTTGGATTTTGGCGGAACTGATTTCAACGCGTATTCTCGCGTTCGAAACGTGGCGATCGTTTCGAAACCAACTTTTATTTTCGCCCATTACGACCACACCCGGCGGCTGCTTCGGATTTTCTGACGCAACTGAATCTAGCCTATCCCAGATTGATGTGTTTCGGAATGTGACGATCGTCTCTAGTACAAATTCCATTTTCCATACGACTACCTCGGCGGCCATTTTGAAACTCATTCAGTCAGCTACCAAGACGTTAACTATTGCGCTCGTTCAGTGGAAGACGATGCGCGCTTAAACATGCCTGTGTGATTTATTCCTATCTGCTGGGTCACTATATGCCTATAGGGTAGGGTTCCACTAATATCGTTGGCTCGGAATGGTCATCTCTATATAAAATTTGGTACATTATAAATATCTAAGGGAGTCTTATATCTCAAAACAGAGAAGTGGGAAGCGCTACAAGAACGATGAACGGCATATTTCCTGAAATAAAGTGGCGATCATACAGATCGTACGGGAGAGATCGCCAAAGCTATTTTGGCTAAAATTACCAAAAAAATCCCAAATCATCCATTTTGCTAAACAGCGGGACGTACCAAAAAATAATCCCCACATAAGCCCAGGGAGTTCATCACATATTTTGTTTAAATATTCAGGCGAACGATCTGAAGACAGAAGTCAACGCCACTGTTTCTGACCGAAGTCATTGTACCCGTGTGCATGCAGAATCGTCGTGAAACATTTATTTTCACTTGTCCCTTACCTAGCAACACTAAATCCTTATAGCTTAAGCTGCTATCCCAACTACGAACATCAGAATGTTCCGTTAGGAGTTAGTGATCGTTTTTACAAATAGGAAGGTGGTGAGAACGCGATCTGAGCTAGCGCACGAACCCCCCACCCTCCCCGACACACCGAAACACCCGACATAATCACCGCTTTACTGTGGCGTGTATGAACACGAACAAGGTGGTCGTTCTTTTTGACCTGGTCAGAGCGGACTGAACCCAGCCTACCGACAGGCAATTGTTATTTCACAGGAGGACAATAGAGCTTTAGCCCCGGGGCTCTCCGCGGTCACCGGAGTTGTTCATGAGTCGATAGAGGGGGAACGGCACACTCATCAACGAGTGGCACGCGACGAGGCTTAGAGGGATGAAGTAGCACCATTATTACGTAAGACCACTCATCGCGCGGAGATTGACGGAGCGGACGGGGGTACTAACTTCGGCGTATTGTTGTCACCTAAACCGGAAAACAATTAGCTTCTTTTCGCCTAAATACCTGCTAAGCGACTCAGCTTATACACCTGTGGAAAACCGCACCTCGCAAGGTGGTCAGTGGGGGTCCTGTTTTCCGACATGAGTATGAGTGAGGCTTATGCGGCCATCGATGGACACACGCCTAGCCTAACAATGCCATTGATATACTGCTATTTAGCAACCTGTTTATGCAGGCCTGTACGTCATCAATCATCGCACTGCCCGATTTTTTTACTATTATGGTGCAACGCGTCAAATGGTAATGACAAATATCTCCCATATGAAGATAAAAGAAAGCAATAGCTGTAACTGTAAGAACAAAAAATATTTAACACTGACAATTTTATCGTATTTCTTTGGTTGTTAAAAGCAACTCAAACTGTTATCGTGTCTCTATGTGGGTCTGTTCGTCGCCCGCACTTCGTCCGTCTCACACGTTTTATGTTATAGCATTCCGATCGCTCTTTGTCTTTTCAGGTACCGTGCGCTCAATCGGTCACTGTTGACTTATGAAACGTCCCCGGATGACGTCATGGATCAGGTGTAATTCTCTTTCGTAATTCGTAAATACAAATAACGATTGGAACAAGAAAAATAAGGGGCATGTGATTTAGTGATGTCTTCATATCTTCTGTGACATTTGAATAGAATATGGCTTCTGCTCTTTAACCATTGATCCCATACATTTTTCATGTCCCCCGGAATATGATAAGCCAGTTCACAGTGGTCAATGCGTGACTAACGCCTCCACAATTTTTCAAATCGTTAACCTAGGGATCCATCGGTAAGAACGCGAAATTAATTTTAGGAATCAGATTTTTGCAAACTAGTATTTGTCAGATCAGATGGGATTGACTCTGATGATAAGATACAGCTGTACAGTAACCATGAATAACCTGCTCAATCATATATAAATATACGGTACCGTAGGCGATAAACAGCATAGTGAGATAGAGAGGCCTATTCCGAAGGATCTCTTTGCCCTATGCGGCATTTTTGGCTGCTGGGAAACTAAAAGCAGCGTATACAGGAGTTTTGTGGCATCCGCATGAACGGATCCTTTACCTTAGGCCTATACTTTTCGATTCGCCCTGAGAACACGACTTCTTTTTCTTTTCTTTTTTCCCATATATTTCCACCTTGTACTGACAAAAAATACAGATACACAGACAAATGATACGGTAATTCAGAAAAAAGTGCTTATAGCGAGAACAGAACATATCATTCACCTTTTTTCCTTGGAACGGGATTCCTAGAAGTGATATTTAATCGCAATTGCGAAGTTCAACTTCAAAAATCATGATGCGATAATTTGACATTATTTGATCGACAGCTATATATAGACCACTTCATATGTGGGATGCCATCTTGGATCTGTACTGCACACAGTTCACGAGTGGGATATTTGTGATACGGTAATTACAAGGAAAACGAAACACAGCATAAAACGACAATTCGGCGGAATACCGTAGGGGCATATTTTGACCCCCCTCTCCCCACTCCAACGCAGGCGGGGTAAGCCTGGAAAAAATGCTGGGTCGGCGTTGCATCCCAGTCCCCAGTGCCCCCAGTGCTTCATGGTGTACGTCACCCCAAGCTGCAGTAATAGTCTAGTGCCGAAACACCAAATTTGACCCGAACCCGGAAATACCGTCCGTGTGCCATACTCTGGATAATTCACTGTCCGTCAAAGGGGACCGCGCGTGACTGCGTCAATGGCTTCTTGAGGTACGTGGCAGGGAAGTTGAGGCAGTATTTTTTTCATCGCTTCTATATATGACTACAGCATCAAGAGTGGGACACGGAGTAGCCGCGCTGGTCAGGAGGCGAGATAATGCCACAAACTCACGAAACTGGACGAATTGAGAGAACTACAAGTCACAGGCGATAATCGACTCGTTGTGACTGGCTCAGCATGTATTCCACAAGAATTACAAGGAATACATGCTCAGCATGTATTCAACGGAGATATAGGAAAACGAGCCACGATGAAGCCGATGTCATCATATAGTCTAGGCCTTATGCGCTCAACCTTGTTGTAGCGTCCGCACGATGTTTTTTTGCATTTTCTTCACCTTCCGAACCTCCTCTATCAGAATCCGTGTGATGCCACTCTGGCACCCTTGGGCATTTCGAGAAATCCAAGATGGCGTCCAAAATGGCCGCCAATACACAAAAACAACACTAAACCAATAGTATGAGGTGCACTGACGTAAGTTCAGTGTGTATTTCTATGTTATCGGTGTCCAGAAATCTGATCAGACCAGTTAAAATACCATAGGAGGGTCGAGTAAGGTAATAAAACAAGATGGCGTCTAAAGAAAGATGTCTACCATGGGTACAAAATCAAGAATATCAGTCAATATCCTCCTAAAAATGTCAATGAGGGTTACACTATCGGACTTGAAATTGCAGCGTAGACTGTCAGTGATCTGGGATCGTTCAGCTGCCTGAAGGATGAAGATTCAAAACAGCATTGAGAGCACATACTATATCAGGACGACTATCCTACCACATTGTGAATTATCGATCAAGCATCTCAATGGATGGTTTCCGGGATATACTTACATACTATGTCAGTATGTTCGGATGATATATTACTAAACCACTGCCTGATTTGATTTGATTCTACGGGCCACTGGAGGCTCATCGTGGAACCCTGGCCGTGTTGACCGTGGGTAAGCATCGGCAATAACTCGCTTACTCTTTTCGACTAGTGCTCAGATGTTATCGAGGCAGTGGTGTACAGTTACCAATCCCAGCCTGCTCCCGGTACCACAATTTTACGTCCCTATCCGACGGACGACCGGTGAACCCCAGGATCTAACCTTTCAACCACGGTAACTGTGTACATCCCACCGACGAGACATATTGTAACTAACCGGCAGCGACTCCCCATGAATGCCAAGTCTACCAAGACCCCGCCAGTCGTCACTGTGAGTACAGCCTCCCCTGGAGAGAAACGCCTGATGATGAATGTGGGAATCGAACCCAAACTAACTCGGACACAGTGTATTGCCAAGCGTCACTGGTACCGCTCGACTACTCTTCCGCTATACTATATACTACTTTACTCCGGGTTGTTATAATCCAATGTGACTTTGAAATGAACTCAATTACTCCCAGTTTGGTCTGCAAGATAATCGCTGGTTGGAGAAATACATATACTTGTACATGGCGATTATCGTAGCGTATTAAATGGATTCATGTAACTTTCGATGCAGTAAAAGTTATTAGCTATAGTTGTACCATTTGAATCCTGCACCATTCATCAATGATCGTAATAACGGTCACTGTTTGATCAAGTAACCCGAACATCCATAGCTACTAACACTCGGTTCATACTGCTGTATCTCCCAGCTACAATACACTAAGACAATCACAATGTAATCGCATATATGACACACGTACAGTAGTAATTTCCCACATGACAATACGTGCCAGGTGTACATAATCATTCGTGGGACTGCCCATTGTCAACCCCGACCTCTTCATCCTCGTTATCACTTTGTTCAATTGTCCATCTGTTCCCACAACTGCCTAACCGTCTGCATTCACAGAATATCGTACACGCCAATTGGGCAGACGAACATCGCTCATAGGTACACAGACTGTCACCTGCGCAACCACACCGGTTCATCTTCAGAATTTCTAGAGGTGCTGGCTGGACATCTACTGGCACTGTTGTGGGTGGTTACAGTGACCTATGAGGCTCATCCCTGGTTCAACCAAATGCACGGAGGTTCATGATATGCGGCGTGTCATCTAAGGCAGCTTTCAAGATGCATGCTTGGAAATGTGCACTCCTGACATTTCCCCGGAAGGCTTCTGTTGTTGGTGGCAGCGCTTTCAACTTTGGCGTTGAAGTTACTTTCCGACTTGCCACTTAGGACAACCATGTATAGTAACGAACCTCGGACATTGTTGCTGTGGATTTGCTTCCGTAACATGCCTCGGCCACAATATTGTCCATCTGTGCATTCACTCCTCAGAGCATACCAAGTCCTAGTGACAGCCGTTGCTTTACCTAATCTCCACATAAAACATCCGGAAAGAGCATGGGCACCCAGAAAGTGTGGTACGATGTCTGTGCGAGCTGTTGGAGCAATATCACTAACAGCTTGTTTGAGACTGTTGCCCTCCATCAGAAGATTGCACTTCGGATTGCTGTGGGTGTAGTAGTTCCTGAGAAAGGAAACCATATATGTCATCACATATAACACTGATGCTATTGAATTTCTTGTTTGCAAGGGTGACGACACCCATGTTCACCTCTTGCATGCTAAGCCAGTCACAAAAATGTGTGTCGAATATCGCCTGTGGTGTGATGTCAATTAGTTGTTTTTTATTAGCAGTGACATTCAGGAGTATTGCTGTTGTGGGTGAGGTGTTGTGGTGTCTGCTCGCCTCCTGACCAGCATGGCTACTCCGTATCCCTCTTGATGCTGTAGTCATAGTAGCGATCAAACACAAGATAGACTTCTGACTGCCTCAACTTTCCTGTACGTACCTTGAGAAGCCATCACCGAAGTCCTGCACGATCCTCTTCAACGGGCAGTGAATTATCCAGAGTATGGTATTCCCGGCAATCACAATTACTCGTGGCTTATCCGTGGTCCTTGCTGATTGTTCAATCTGAAGTCTCCTCTTTAGCGTAGACTTCGTATTGGTGATTCTCTTGTCACCGTTGTCTTCGAACATGGAGGTAGGAATTGGCGCCAACTCATATCGGAGAATGTCTTCCACGTCTACCTCCCGAGATTCCATCGAGCCGAGAACTCATTAAAAAATCAGTTCGGTGTTGAAGGTAGATCCCATTTTGACTTGTTTTCTGCTGACAGCCATTGTTACCAGTTCCTTCTTCAGTGATCCATAGAACCCGTCAGGCCAGTTGGACTCGTATGCCTACATTTGGTCTGCCCCAACTGAGACTGCATTATCTTCGTTCACCGATGCTGGACAAAATCCTACCAGAGACGATATTGATGAGTCCAGGTGGATGGTCATCTGGATTGAGCGCGTCCGTGCATGTTCTCAGCTTCACCCTGAAGTTCGTTTTGTCCCCAGCATCCGATTTTATGCGTGCTGCCATTTCCTCCTTGTGGACAGTTACCGGTTCTCCAGGAGAATACTTTCTTGTAGTCTGCCTTTCCGTCAAGTCTGTGATGAAGCCCATCGTTCCAATGCCGAGGGGTTCAGGGTGATTCCGAATATTCTCCCCTGGTACATGCCCATAGCGCATGAATGTTGTTTCTATGAACATGTCCGACCATACGCCGTTGCACAATCACGATCGTTCGCCATCCATTAAGCTGGTAAGTACCTCATTTGGTAGGCGCTCCATTGATCGTAGATTGTACAAACCGTACCCAGCATAGTTGACATACCCTGCGACGTAGAAATATGACATCATCGCGTTCACTGCCCATGATGCAGTGCCCAGTCCGCCTCGCATTCCCATCCGTATAGCATCTGGATGAGAACTGGTTTGATCAAGTCTATTCGCGAGATCATTTGGGCAGCACCACTGCCACTGCTGCAGCCGCCCCCACACTGCCCCACCCTCTCCCCACACAACCACGGAAAATGCACGCACAATGAGATGCACACTTATCCACACAATCGAAGCACTCTACATAATATAGGTCCATTATATAGGGAACTTTGACATTTGAAACAAAGGGAACACATGGAAGGGGGGTCACTCTCTGATAGGGTCCGAGATATACGTCGTTGTTCTCGCAGTCT
>JAUOBX010020897.1:0-14129 GCA_032360705.1 Eupentacta quinquesemita
TTATCGCCGGTGCTCATCCACGATCAGCATGGCCAGGGTTCCTCGATGAGCCTTCAGTGGCTTCCTGAACCTGTAGCCAAAAAAAAAAAATCCACAACCGTGACCTTCTAACTTTAGTGACTTACTTGAAGCTGTCTAGGAAGAGGAACTGAAGCCAGAGCCAGGCTAGGAGGAGGCAGATGAGCATACAGGGCAACCCAATCATCATCCACGTACTGAAACTAACATTGGCCTCTGTACCATACAGGCTGAAAGTGAGCAGAAAATATGTGTAAAATTTAGATTGGAACAACGGCCAAACCAAGTGCTAACTCATCGTTTTGAAACTTGCGAAGATGAAAACAGCTATTTCATGACTGCCTCCCACATCCAACATTTGATGTTCCAAACTTATCCCATCTTTCTGCTATCTACATTTATAGGTCAGGTCCGATGACGTCACAAGTAAAACCAAACGAACGTCCCTACTGTATTCCCACAGTAATGACTCGATTCCCACTAATCCGTATGAGAAGAAAGTGAAAGTGGGTCTTCCCGATGTGAAGTCAATAATAATTTGAATCTATGTCCTCTTAGGATTTGTGTGGAATTTTTATTTATATCAGGTTCATTTTTTCCACGTGTGACGAAGTTTCGAGTTTCACTGAGCAGGCCCTATTCTTTCCCGCGAGATATCATGAAACATTGCATAAGAATAGATCTAAATAATTTCACCATTCCAGCAATTGGAAGACATGTTGGGTTTGCTCATTGTAATAATTAAAGGGAATAATCTTCAAAGCCATGTTCAGCACTTCCATTGGTCTTCAACCGGTTACCATCGTGTGGGGATAAATTGCATACTTGAAATACTCTCTTGAACCAACGCTCCTTATCATACAGATATACATAGGCCTACACAAATACTAATAATAATCTGCATGCCTATGTAGCGCTTTCCAACCTCGTAGACATCCTCAAAGCGCTTCACAGTTATTACCCCCATCATCGGAACCAGGCACCCTCTCCGACAATACCGGAGAGTTAGTTGCTGTCGCTACGGGCGCAGATTGTACTCAGGTTCCTCACAGGTAGCAATGGAGACAAAGCGCCTTTTCTATCGACGCACCGGAAAAAACAGTCGGCTTTAAACAGGAATCGAACCTACAATCTCTGATCGTTAGTCCGGTGCTCTACCGACTGAGCTAATCCGATCTCCAGACAACGCTGCCTTCATTCTGATTGGTATTCAACTCGAGAGCGTCGAACTCGGCCATCATGCTCCAGAGACTAGACTGCATGATCTTCTTCTTCTTACATATACTCCAATGTGCCCATATCAGGCATTAGATGGTGGTCTACATAGTAGACAAACTCACTGATATTCAGTGTGATCGTGGATGGACACCGGCGAATACTCGCCTTCTCTTCTCGAATAGTGTCCAGACTAATAACGGGGCAGGCGTGGATCTTCCTGCTCCCGGGACCGCCATTTTACGTCCCCATCCGACGGACGTGAGTGAAGCTTCCAAATGCAACCACTTTCCAGCATGAGAAAGGAGAGGCGCGAGAAATCAGCTTTTGTGATTCTGCCGGGAATCGGACCCGGGCTCAGTAGTATGCCAGGCGGACACTCTACCGCTAGGCTTACGCTTCCCTCTCAACAGAAGCGACGTCCACTGTTTGACGCATATCGATGATTATTAGCATCAAAAGGTGGAATGGGTAGCATATTGAAGATAGGTGAAGATCAATCGGAAAAGCCGGCCGGGATTTGAACTGGTCACCGTCTGATCACCAGTCCAATGCTCTACCGACTGAGCTAATCCGATCCCCGACACTGGAGGGACTATAGGGTGGTTCTTACTTTGCATTTAGTGCTTCGAAAACTTATTGTTGATATTGTGCACTCTGAAGGGATATGACCATTTCCAGAATACATCATACATAGTCGATACAGATGGAGAAGAAGAATGCTACGACGCTGTTTTTGTATATTTTTGTGTATTTTATCGGTCGATCACCATAATTCGTTTGATAAATTTCAGCTGCAGACATATTTCAATATTTTATAACTCTAGGCCTACAGTAGCCTAGTTTTGATCACACATGGGCTTGATTTAGGAACAAATAATTACAAAACTTCGATTGTTCAATTCTACTGCTGTATCTCATCACAGAATTGTATCATTCAGTGATTTCCAGCTGAATAAGTATTTCGGAATTGCTAGAATATTGTTTGAATATGTCAGTCAAGTTTAACAGTTTTTTTTTATTCAGACCTCAATTACTTGACTGATTACATCTGTGTCCAACTCGCACAGTCGATACTAACAGACTATTACGAACAAACTTTCCCTCCCAGCTTTGCATTTCATTCCCGAAATTTTACATCAATGACCAATTGAAGAAGTAATATTATGCTATCCGCTATCTCATTGTTAGATGTCAGCCGCATGTAAACGTACATTGAACTATGCTACCACACTTTCTGTGAGTTTCTCTCAGGCTGAGTAGGCTATAGTTTACACATTTTAGACAGGCCCTGAATACTTCCATTCAACTAACCACTTTTGTAAGAGTTGTATATACCAGTTTGCATATGGATGGTCCGATGTGCGGAATACATTCCAATCAAACCAGTCGAATTACATGACAATACAAGAACGCAACGATGCGTAGTGATTCTTTGCTCCATCTGTAGAACTTTCGCAACATAGGCCCTGGAAAATGTCAAACACCTATGAATCAAGCACCAGTTACCACCTTGAATTACTCATTATTTGCAGGTATAGGTATTACGGTTGGCAGATAGGAAGATAAAACATGAATATATAAAATGTGATGGTAATAGTAAAATGTTGAAGATGAATAACAAGGCAGCACCTGAATATATATACTTTCTCTTTATCAATGTTGCTATATAAAAAAAATAGTTGTCCGTTAAATTGTTTGTAAAAAACTTTACCGCATAAAAATAACAGTGAAACAGGAGCTGATGTCATCCATTGAACAGTGAAATAACAGGTTTCAAACTTATTTTTATGGCACATCTTACCCACTAGGAGCCTCTCAGTTTTAGCTGCTCCTCATTTGTTGAATGTTGATATTAAAGTGAGAGAGACTATATCTCTCAAATCATTCACACTGAATTTGAATGTCCGATGTTCAATATAGAGGCGGAGTAGTTCAGTCGGTAGAGCACTTGACTCATATTCATACTTGATTGTGGGTTCGATCCTCGGACGTGCTAAACACGTTTCTTCGCTGTATCCTTGAGCAAGGTACGTCACCTCAGCTGCTCCCAGGCCCGGGTCTCGTGAGGAACCCACTGCGCCTTGACCCACCCCGGCCGTATTGGCATTGTCTCTTCGCTGGACACAGGTGGTGATGGGGGAGAGGGATGACTTGCTGCTTGGGCGACAAGCTGTCCTCCTAAAGATATTAGCCCAGACACAGTACCTAATTCGGGTACTTCCATAGTCTGTCAAGACTGTAATGGGGTCAGTAATGTTCTATAGAGCATATGATTGATTACTCGGTCTCTGTAAAGCACATTTGAGCATCCATAGGATTTGTGGTACATACATGGCACTTATTAGTAGTAATCGTTGCTCACATGAGGCACAGTGCAAACACCAGCATGACCAGAGTCTTTTCCTCAACAATTAGGACAATATAATTATGAAGAATATTATGAACAAACTTTCCCTTCCAACTTTGCATTTCATTTCCGAAATTTTACATCAATGACCAATTGGAGAAGTAATATTATGCTATCCGCTATCTCATTGTTAGATGTCAGCCGCATGTAAATGTACATTGAACTATGCTACCACACTTTCTGTGAGTTTCTCTCAGGCTGAGTATAGTTTACACATTTTAGACAGGTCCTGAATACTTCCATTCAACAAACCACTTTTGTAAGAGTTGTATATACCAGTACTACTACTAGTATGCAGATGAATGGTCCGATGTGCGGAATACATTCCAATCAGACCAGTCAAAATAGATGACAATACAAGAACGCAACGATGCGTAGTGATTCCTAGGTTCATTTGTAGAACCTTCGCGATACAGGCCCTGGGAAATTTCCAACACCTATAAATCAAGCCCCAGATAGGCAGTTACCATTTTGAATTACCCATTATATGCAGGTATCACGGTTGGCAGATAGGAAGATAAAACATGAATATATAAAATGTAATGGTAATAGTAAAATGTTGAAGATGAATACCAAGGCAGCACCTGAATATATATACTTTTTCTTCATCAATGTTGCTATATATGAGAAATACTTGTTCGTTAAATTGTTTGTAAAAAACTTCACCACATTAAAATAACAGTGTTGAATGTTGATATTGAAGTGAGAGAGACTATATCTCTCAAATCATTCACACTGAATTTGAATGTATAATGTTCAATATAGAGGCAGAGTAGCTCAGTCGGTAGGGCACTCGACTCATAATCATATGATTGTTGGTTCAATCCTCAGACGCGCTGAACACACGTGGTGATGGGGGAGGGGGATGACTCGCTGCTTGGGCGACGAGCTGTCCTCCTAAAGATATTAGCCCAGACACAGTTCCTAATTCGGGTACTTCCATAGTCTGTCAAGACTGTAACGGGTCAGTAATGTTCTATAGAGCATATGATTGATTACTCGGTCTCTGTAAAGCGCATTTGAGCAGCCATAGGACTCACGTGAGGCACAGTGCAAACACCAGCATAACCAGTCTTTTACCTAACAATTAGGACAAAAGGAACACGAATGCTATCAATTGTCATAGTGACCAGTAACCACATAATTGTGTATGAAAGAACATGATAGCATGACCACTTAGTCATATATGGAAGAACATGAAAGACCTGGTTCAGATACAGCATCGCACCTGCAACACTATCTACAATAAATCGATAGCTGATCTTGTTCAACTTTTATGCCTGCCACCAACAAAGCTTCAAGAGAATATTCCCCACAGATTGGAATATTTTCAGAATATTGCTCCAAATTCTAATATAGTTGCCTCTATCATGAAACATGTTCAGAGGCGCTTCACATATACCCCCTGGTCATTGGAACAACTCACAGCCGCCCAACAATACCGGAGGGCTATAATTGGGAGCAGCAATATCAGCGCGCGATTCTGCTCATGTTCCTCGCTGGTTCCCATTTCACCTGCGTGAAGTGAGGCAATCAAGGATGAAGTACCTTGCCTAATACATTGTGGCTGGGACTCTAACCCACGATCTCTGGATCACGAGTCTAGAGCCTTACCGCTAGGCTTCCACGCCCTAGAAATACTAGTTGGAATTGTTACAAACCAATGCAAAGCAGTTCATCCAGCGTGGAATGTTATTAGAGATGATTCCTCATCCGCGGAAACATCGACTACAACCAACCTTGGAGGTTCATCAGGACTCTAGTAAATTCTCTTGGAGGAACTGAGCATGTGTATCCTGATAGTGTCAAGAAAGTAGTTGTTGGATTTGTGAGCGACCACTGCAAAGCAGGTCATCAAGAACACAATTTCAATAGAACATCAGTGATGATTCTCCGTCCTCTGAAACATCGACTACAACCAACCTTGGAGGGTCATCAGTACTCCAGCACATTCCTTTGGGGGAGTTCAGCTCGTTTCTGCCGATAGTGCCAAGATAGTAGCCATTGGAGTTGTAAACAACCACTGCTCCCTTCAATTGCTCATCCTCACCATCCCTCCTCCTTTTAGAACTCAAATCTGACCACACCGAAACAAAGATGTTGTCCTCACTATCGACTAGGACGCCAAATGGACTGACAGGTGTCTTATTGATTCTCGTCTTAATACGTTTGATAACCTCCGTGCTGGCGATGTCGCAGATAGTGATGGTATTCATACCTTCATCTGCGACAATGATCCTATCCTGGGCCTGATTCAGTGCTAGCATCGCCAATGAAGACTGTTCAGATAGACCGTCAGGTTTAAAGAATCCTGCATGTGAGAGATTCGGACGGAACATCTCAATGCAGTTAGTGTCGGAGTCAGCAATATAGATCATCCCTGCTCTGTCAACTGCAATTCCTGTTGGCCTTTCCAGGACTCGTACCCCGAAGTTTTTATCGAAATCTCCGTTTTTCAGGACAGAGGCATAGCCCTTTGCGCTGTTAGTGATGAACACCTGGTTGCTGAAAGAAGCAATGCCATATGGCAACACTGAATCTCCGGGCACTTCTTCCCATTCACATACTTTGTCGCATTGGCAGTCTAATGTCAGACACCCTCCATCATCTGTGACCACAAAGTATCCCCCAAAGGTAGTGATACCAGCTTCAATAGTGTAGGGATAAGGCAGATCCCACTGACGGATGAGTTTATTGCTCGGACGTGCGACAACCTTCATTGGGGAGCCATCGACGTGCTCTTCATCAAACATGACATCAAACATATGGATGCCGATAGTTTCAGTTGCAAAATTCACCCAGTAGTACCCGCCCCTCTTCTTCCATGTCACACGAGATATCCAGATCTCTTCCCCCCAAGGTGTTGTGACAGACACTTCGATCCTGTCCCTGTACCAGGAACGGACACGTCTCCCTTCCGAGTCATACAGCTGGATCTTCAGCTTCACCTTCCCTCCCTCCTCCACGAAGTTCTCTCCCATTTTCATAACGGTGGAGTGTGCAGCAATTGGCGCCCTTTCGGGGACCCAGGGCCCGGCGTGGGCACCTTGCTGTCCTCTATGGAGATCAGAGACGCTACAGCTGACTACGGAGATTGTCCCATCATCATCGCTCCAATCGCTGGTCATGGAACCAGATGGAACTTCTTCACGAGTATCTTGGAGAGATCCGCCAGCGACATCTTTGTCACTGATACCCATGAGAGAGGGAATTGCTTTACCGATATCTTGGGGAGGTCCACCAGTGGCACCTCTGCCATCATTGTTGATGAGAGATGGAACTGCTTCACCGATATCTTGAGAAGATCCACCAGGGACATCTTTGTCACTGATACCTATGAGAGGCAGAATTGCTTTACGGATATTTGGGGAAGATCTACCAGCAACATCTTTGTCACAGATACACATGAGAGGCGGGATTGCTTTACTGATATCCTGGGATATTCCACCAGTGGCACCTATGGCATCGCTGCCCATGAGCAGTGGAGTTGAAGCATGTTTCGGGTCCCTCGGCAGTACTACTGCACCAACAGCAGTATCTTGACCTTTGACCCCTCCAGCAATGGATTCTTCTCCTGGAACCTGCCTGACCACATCCTCACAATCATCATCGTCGTTGAATTTGTTTAGTTCGTCCACCAGGCTATTGATGACAAAGTTGTCGGGGAGTTTTGGGACGCCCCCAGACGGTAGCTTGTGGGTGACATTACAGGAGGGACATGTCAGCGCTCCATGACTCTTGACCCAGTCATTCAAGCACTCTTCGCAGATGACATGCTGGCATGGGAGCGTCTTGGCATTCTCAAGCAAATCAAGATGAATCGGGCACATAAGCGTCTCCCGTATCCCCTTTACTTGTCGGTGAGAGCCTGCAAAAGCGATAGACAAATAATTAGGAGACAGCTAGTTAGAATGGCATAACCAATGGTGCTTTCAACACGCTCGTCAACTATTTAAGTGCGGAAAATAAGCGAACCCATTAGACTAATCATTTTTGAGGCACTAATCAGTAGTATTTCCTATGGAATTGCGGACTGTGTGGCAAAACGAAGGACCTTGATCGCAAAATAGCCACTTTTCGAATGAAACTACTCGGCGATGTTCTCAACATTACATGGACCAATGACAATTAACTATCGATTAATGAACTCCACAATGAGACAAACCAAGTACCTTGGTAATCCATAGTCAGGAGTCATACATAGGAGAGAGATTGAAATATTTTGCTCGAAAAAGTCACAATCCAAGGATGCTATCAAACAGGGAGGCAATGTTCCTAGCACAATATCATGATACTTAGTGGACAGTGATGGAGGACTCATGACCGGTCTTGGTCTCAATACCCATTTTTAAGGTCTCGGACTCGGATGCTAGGGACTCGGTCTCGGACCAAAGGACTAAGAGACTTGGTCCGAGTCCTTGTCACCACTAAGATAAACAGCAATGATGAATCCAACACCTTTACCTAATAGAGTAGATTAGGCCATGTGGGACCATAATCACACATCAGCAAGATATAATAGTGTACATTTTGACTGGAATGCAGAGTCTTTATAAGGACTCGGGGAGTCGACTTGGGACTCGGTCTCGGAGCTGAGGACTTGGTTTCGGATGCTAGGGACTCCGTCTCAGACTGGGATTGGCTGGACTCGACTCCTTCACTGGTAGTGGAGGATAATTACTGAGCATGCCGGAAAGACTATTTCTACTAGTGAACATGTAAAGATCACCACGTTCTCTTTTGGCCACTGCACTGTTACTAGTAGCTTTGTGTCATGCATGCCCGAGTTCATCAAAAGTCCCCGATCAAGTCGACTATTCTGGACACATCCACATCAACCAGACCTAGACGATCCCGCAACCTCACTGGCTTCCTGTTCAGTATCGAATCCAGTACAAGCTCCTCTGCCTCACGTTCCAGGCTGACAAGTCCGATTTACCTGTCTACCTGTCTCAAATTCTACATCAAAGGTCACTCCCTCGTCCAACCAGCTCCCAACACCAACATCGTTTGGATATACCACGTTCCCGCACGTCGACGTACGGTGACCGGGCCCTTTCCCGCTGTGGACCATCCCTCTGGAACAGCCTGCCCGCTGACATCCGATCACTACAGTCACTGGACACCTTCAAGAAACATCTGAAAACCCATCTTTTCCTTTCGTATTTTAATTAATTATGTATGATTATTTTCTACGTTGGCTTTGTTGTCCCGGCAGCGCATTGAGCAGATTCAGTTCTGGATTCTGCGCTTTATAAGATTTGTTATTGTTATTATTATTTATTCGCTCGCCTTACACAAGTGGATTTTGTCGAGAGCTGCTTCCCGAAACCACTAAATTCGCTATTGCTACCCACCACTGCGTGAGGTATTCAGGTGTCACATTTTCATTCGAATTCAACGAGTCATGAAATGCGACGATAGTTTAGCAGAATGTATGATGCTGATACAATATGTGTACTATACCTGAGGTTGCGCGTCATTGCTCCTCAATATATGGGGAATCATGGAGATAAGAGGATTCCATGGTTGACAAAGTTGGTGTTGTCAGGAGCACATTACATTTCAGTAGTCGCTTCAATGTTTATTGCTCGTTTCACAATATCCATTGAGCTTGAGAGACACGTGTCCCCAAACTGATACACCCAACGTGTTTTCCACGGTGAGCACGTTCGAATCAATGATATCCTGGCTGATTCTAGTAGCGATATGATATTTAATGATACAAACTAGGGCAAGCCTGCTCTCCTCCCATCGACAGCTCGAGAACAACCTACTTTTATGCCCATTATTTTTGTAATGACTGTAAACTAGCGAGGTACCCACTTTGGGCATTTAACGTGCCAATGTCCCACTCACAACTGATGTTGATAGATCACTGGCGTCAACTACGTAGAACTTCGCCTTTTATGTCATTGAACGCAAACCCTAAGAAACAGTAACGTTTGGAATATGTTTGCTTTCAGGGCAGGCTGCTATAGTAGTTTGAAAATTATGAATGATAAGCATTTGAAGTTATTCCAGGCAGTTTTTGTCCATTGGGTCCTCGCGGTCATTTCAGCCTGTGAGCCCTCTAGTACTGTCATGATTCTAGCAATTCTGATTCTGATTATTGTTATCATTATTACTATTTTCTGATTATTACAACAGGATTCACTGATGAATCCTTGTTCTCATTGACGTACGTTGTCCACTGAAGCTCACATCAATGCGTTTCAATTATTGCCTATATGCGTATGTTACTGATTTGGCTATTTTACCGTGTTGGTTCGACTTGAACAGAACCAGCTGCCATCATTGTCTTCTAAACTCGGCCAAAAATCCGATATTCCAGATATAAATAAAAGTATGACCTAATTAGTTTAGTTTCTACACGCGTGAATACATGGCCAGTAAATAACATTCTGGGAGTCAGCTGCTATTTTATTGAGTGGTAACAGCTGATCAAATATAATCTTCTATTTACTTTTGGCTGGCCAATATTACAAAATAGTACAATCTAATCTAATTAATTACGATGAACACTCCGTGATCGAGGATCATTTAGTTGACCACAATGAGCAACTCCAACTAACATAATATGTGAATGGAACAGAAATGTACATTCATATATTGGAATAAATTTCTATAAGAAATGTGCTCAAAGTGTTTAAAACAGCGTTGCAACTAATTTCGAATTATTGCAAATGCATAATGCATTATTTTTACGCGAATAAACTGGATTTCCGTGCTTCGTTCTGTTTAATTAAAGAAAATATTGCAAAAAAAGCACTCAAACATCTACCTGTTGTGATTTACATTTTTTTCTGGATAATAAGTCATTTGCGCATTTCGGCGAGCATTTGACATTCCATCTTCAGCATTTTTACTAGAGAAAATATTCATTATACACAATTTGAAAAATTGCATTGCTATGAAATATCCTCAAATTTGTCCTTCATTCATTAAAAATGAACGTTCAGAGATTTTAGTTGTAAAAAATCAAACAATAGACAAATGGCATGAGTAGCCATAACAAATAAGAACAAAATTATCTGGGTTCTCTCAAATATATTCATGTGTTCCAAAAGTATAGGTAAAGTAACTCATGATTACAGAAAATAGTATCACACTTGGAATATTTCTGTGAAAACAATAACATTCGACGAAGTTACTATTGCGATGTGAAATTGGTAACATAATTCGCACTCTTTTATATTTGGTACTACAATCATTAAGGGTATGAAATGTGTAACACTCATAGCAACGGACTGTTGGAAAATAATGCAAAAAATTCACTGAAAGTGCTTATTTCGACATATATGAACAGATTCATTGAGGGCATAAGATGGGTTGTCCCCAGAAGAACAAATTAATGAAATATAATTCAACAATCTAATCCAAAGTGATATTCTTAAAATACGAATTATATCAATGGGGGCATAACATTTGCTGTTCCCGAGGTAACAGACCTGTGAGAACAACGATATAATCAGTTATGGGTAAAACAAGGACCAAAAATGGAGGCTGAAACTTTGATTGAAGATACAAAATGAAGGCTTTGTATTACTAAATGTATTGGGATGCAAACCGATCCAATGTAGCTCATACCCTGCCTGTTGTGGGGATAATTATGCATTTTTATCGAGATTCGATGCAATATTATGAGCTGAATTATCGCCAAAATGGGCCTATCGAGCAGGGAATCTACCGAAACAGTTACATTACAGGTGGAGGTCAATTGTGACCGGATTCGGGAAAATATAAAGGAAACACGCCGTTGATGTTCTAAACGACACGTCTAGATACCAGTTCTCTCTACGCGGCAATAGCTGCTTCTCTGTATTAAACCTTTGAGTCATGGTGAATTCGGATAAAGCCCAGGTTCGTACCCGCCCTTGGTTTTTTTAGTAACTTCAAATGCACTTGTGGTGGATACAATTTAAGCGTAGCAGCACTATAGCTTGGTGCGAAGCGCAATCGATGATGTCGGCCGGCCAATTGATATCGAATTATGGCGATATTGCTCCGACGCCATGTAAATAGCGTAGTAATATCATCGGTGAATATCAAGTAAATATGCCGTATATATGTAATGACACTACATATAATTCACGCAACTCATGAAATATAATATGGAATTCACGTCATCGAATGATATTATTGAGAGAATGTTTTGTTCGATTTTGATACAATTTGAAATTGACATGCATGTAACCTAATTAAAGTATACCCGGTCATTAATTCATCACAAAGTGAACAACAAACAACAAAAAGAGCTATTCATGTTATTGTGCCACTAGCTTGTTGAAATTTCCCTTCTACCGTCCTTAGATGATATTTACATCATTTAAAAAAGACACTAGCGATTCCTCTCTCCATATCTGCAACCCACATGCCTAATTTGAACTTGGTACATTCATGAGCTCTCCGGGTGTCGTGCAGGCAACGCTTGTTATTTTTGCATTCACCTGACCTCGCAGGACCTTGACCTGACGGCAAGAAAACAATGAGGTTCATCATCTATATATCTGTTAATGCATACCCGATTCAAAATTGATACATGTTTACATTCTTCAGATATCCTGCAGAAAGGCTCCCTGATATGTGTTCTATCCACCCCTTGAATTACTCCGACCTGACAATAAAAACAACAGGGTTATTCCGCCTATATTAGTAACTCCCATATTCAATTCGTATTTGGTTCAAGGTTGCGTTCTTCAGAAGTTGTGCGGAACATCATTTGGAGTTGTGTCATTATATCCCCACTTCGAGGATATTATGGGTTTACCTTCGCCGTGTCTGCCGCGTCCGCCGCGTCCGCGTCCACCGCCGCGTGTGCCGGAAGATTTTCTCTTATAACTCTCTAACGCTTTATCTGATTGATTCGAAACTTGTTACACCTGTCCACCCTAATAAAATCTCGGATGAGTTCGAAAATAGGCATTGCAGCACGACTGCTGCCCTCTATATCGCACGTTTTGTGCAAAAATATCAAGTTTGTCCAATTTACACGAAACTTGGCGGGTGGGTACTACAGTTGGTCCCGAAAAACAGGACAACATTTCAAGGTCATCAAAGGTCAAATGTGCGTTATATATGCGATTTTCCTAACTTCGTCGGATTTGAACGAAACTTGGTAGATGTGGACTATCATTGATCGCGAGAAACATGATCCTCATTTCAAGGTCACCCGAGGTCAAATGTCCGTAATTCATGCGATTTTTCTGACTTTGTCAAATTGGAACAAAACTTTGTGGATGTGGACTATATATGGATGATTCTGAAAATCTTTTGGTAATTTAATGGCCATCTGAGGTGAAAACGACATGAATTATGCAATTCTCCTGATCACAGGAGGTCTGATTTTCCATGAACAAAGCGGGGATATACACGTGGGCGGTTTACCCGCCTGCACATGTCTAGTTATGGTATGTCATACAGGCGAGCCTTCCAAACATTTACATTGCATCCCTAATGAACGATGCAACTCAAAGAAAGAGGGAAGAGAGGCCACTTGAAATCAATCCACCTGATGAAATTTAAACCAGATATTATTGATGCAATGTCCGAACTCATAATATCAGGGAAGGTTATAGATCCCGCTCGACATAAATAATGGCCAGCCTACAGTTCCTCCTCCCATGATGCAGTAATAGGCTGCCATATCTACAGTTTTTTTCCTTTCAATAGCACAACTTGTATGAGTTCTCACTAGAAAGAATTATTACACAACAGTATAGGTCAGCAATCTTCCAAGTGCCCAATGATTGGATCAACTAAGTCAACGTTATTAACACTTCTGACTATATCCATAGGAAATAATAATACTGACCTACATACAACTCTTGACAATTCTACGGAAATGGCATAGAGAGCAAAATCAAGGGCTCCTTTGTAAATTATTCTCCTCGTTCTTGTGAGTACAAGACATCAATTGTTAATTGTTATGTTGACTAGGGGTGTTCCAAGATATGAACTGTCCTGTAATAGCGATTAGTACTATGATTATCGATGTAACCACATGTTGTATGTCTTCTAAAGTCATCCTACACAGTCACTCCTAATGACGGGCAGGACGATGAACTGGGCATATCGTAGAGCCCACCACATCACCCAAGGCAGTAGTAGCCTATACCACATATTAATAGGCAGTGAATGAAGTCTCCTTGAACTCAACATATCCATGAACTAGAGTTCCCAGCTCCATACAGCACCATTATGATCATCATTCTAGTATGTGATATTCCATCATAAGAGTAACAGGCAAGAACCACAAACACCATCAACTGCTAACGCGGCAAAAGGGGAGAAAATATCGCTCTCGACAACTTTCAATAAATTTATATAAAATTGATGAAAAAAAGACGAGTGTGAATTTGTTCCCCATGATCGCTCCCCGGCCGTGGGATGGTGCCGGTCCTAGCTAACCACGCCAGCCTAACGGGTGGCGGTCGTTAAACCTGTATCCTGGCTGACTGTATGCAGAGTACAGCTAGTGGCTTTT
>JAUOBX010021008.1:0-14129 GCA_032360705.1 Eupentacta quinquesemita
TATTATTATTATTATTATTATTATCGTGTTCAAGAATAGGAATGATTCTCCTAATCTTCTCCAGCTTTCGTTGGAGGGGTGGTGACGCGAACATATACAATGTACGACAATAGATACTGCACTGAATTTAAGCTGCGAATCCTTTATCAGGTACCGGTACATGAATGAACATTACCCCTATATGGCGGTACATGAATGACACATGACGACTGAGGAGGTTGGATATTCATGGAGGCATATTGCCGTCAGAAACGCGGAATTACGACATCATTATTTTCACTCACATGACGGTGATATTTCAGACTCGAGTAGAATTGACTCACGTCGTTTTATTCAGGCGATCGAAGCGATAGTTCTTCAACATGACGTTCATTATCGCTTCCTGGGAATTTCATTTATTGCTGTGTTGTAAATCCGTGTTGTATTTTTTCAGTTGCAACTAGACATGTGTAGGCGGTAAACCGTCCACGTGTGTAAATCCCCGGAATAATTATGAAGATTGACTTTTTATGATCAGAAAAATTGCACGAACCATGTCTGGTTGACCTCAGATGACCTTGAAATGAGCGTCATGTTTTTCGGGATCACCTATAGTCCACATCCACTGAATTTCCATTGAATCCGACAAAGTTGGGGAAATCGCATAAATTACGCAGATTTGACCTCCGGTGACCTTGAAGCAGCAGTCATGTAGCAATGCCGACTTCTGAACCCATCCGAGATTTCACTAAGGCAGACATGTTGGCCAAGTTTCAAACGAATCGGACAAAGCATCAGAGAGTTATCGCACTGAAAACTTAAGTTCCGGCCGCACAAAACTTGCAGAACAGAGGGCAGCAGTCACTTGAGATGAATAAATTGACTAACTAACTAACTAGCAACACCCACTTTCGAACCCATCCGAGATTTCACTAGGACGGACATGTGTATTCAGTTTCAAATGGATCGGACGAAGCGTTAGAGAGTTATTGCGCTAACGCCTGAAGTTTCTGGCGGCGACGGCTACACCCCAAAACCATAATACTTCAGACGCTGAAGCGCGTCCCAGGGATAATATTTACGTCGTGTTACAATGCAACCGATCAGAGCTCATTTACCACACAACCAAAATGGTCGCGTCGCGCCTGCTAGCGATCGGGCGAATAATGACACGTCAATAAGAATTACACAATGCACTGCTCTGAATTACAACATGTCATGATGTCACTGTATCATTTGAGACACGACGAAAACAATATCTAAACGACGTGGAATAACATGAGTCTGAATTATTTACGTCGTGTTATAAATAAATTTGCCACATGTTGTTATTCCGCGTTTTTGACGTTTCTTTTATCATCACGTGTACAGTGGATTGTCCACCACTGATCAGTGATTATTGCCCCGTTTCAGTTCCGTATGCTGAGCATCCATATCATATATGGAAACGTACATGTCTTAACTTGCAGTGACCTGCTTGTTCACTGCATGTCATCTCTATGCCATTGTTATTTATGCTGCTTCGAGCTCTGTTAAAGAACGAACGCGGTTTCCGTGTGATCATTCATAGTAAAGCAAGAAATTTAGCCTTCAACTCCAACCATTAATATGTCACTTTCATATGAGACGTCTCTGCTAGAATAGCGTTGACATAAGCCGACTGATAACATTCGGCAGAAAGCGTAACCTTCACTATTACCTGAACGCGATTTGGCTCATGACGTAAATAATATTACGTTATATAGGAGGGAAATCTTTTGCCGTAATGACTCGACATTCATATTTCGTTTCGATGTATATACTATGCATTCAGTAAATTTGAACATAAGGTTATGTCATGGACTTGTCATTGACCAACCCCACCTACAGACTCAATTATCAGCGAAATGTTCCAACATTAGTCCAATATCTTGTTCAATGATATATACAGGCAATAGGCGTGTTTACCGCAGTTCCTCATTAAGACGATGAATTCGCTGGGAGACGTATATTTGCTTTAGGCCAGTGGTTCTCAAACTTTTTTAGACTGCTTCCCCCTTACACGATTTTGAACAAATTCAATACCGAAGTCCTTGTTCACACAACAGACGTGGTTACGAAGATTCGCGATAAGAGGAAAATCCACGCGACGGAAAAAGGTCGCGTCCCTCAAACCAGCGGTACATGAGAATCTCAGCACGCATTCTACGCATTTGCATTTTAGAATATATTAACGAGGCAGGCCAGATCGATGTGTTCAGCCTGTTATTTTGCCCAAGCGGAGAAAACGCGATGATATGATAGTATGAAACTTTCGCCTGGATGTAGGCCACTCACTGGAGTTGAGAGGGAAATTGTGTGACAAGAGATTCATATCAATAATCTAGATATGTGCGGGTGTTCCGCCTACATGTATTTCCCGCATGAATCAGGAGAATTTGACCTCTGATGACCTCCTCATCTTCTACTTCTACCAAGTTCGTTCAAATTTGTCATGGTAATATGATGACCCTCAGACTAATTAGGGCCAAATATAGTTCACATTCATTACGTTTCATTCAGATCCGGCCATGCTACAACCAACCCATGAATTACACAAATTTGACCTCTGGTGATTCTGAAATGATCGCCATTAATCGGACGAACCGAATAATTTCGCACGAGCCTGCAACGCAGATAGCAATACTTATTCTGGAACTCCCATTTTCGAACCCATCGAAGGTTTTATTAGTGCAGACATGTGTACCACAGTACCAAGTCAATCAGACAAAGCGTTACACTGCAGACACTATTATAACCCTGAACACTTCACTTATTGCAGGGATATAACTATATACCTAACATGCGTTTGCTTTGCGACCATCATATTCTAGCTATGGGATATCACAGTACCAGTACATATATAGGATATTTACACGCACCAGGAAATTGTGGAACGCAAATTTATTGTGAAGATTTGCAGAATCTGAACTCAAACCACTTGTGCTCTGATTAGTGTAGTTCATGTCTACAAAGTTTGGGAAATCGCCTGAATTATGCATATTTTACAACTGACCTGTGACAAATGACCCTCCCTTTCTTTGGACACAAAAAAGTCATCAAAATTCACAAGGGTCGTTTTTGGATCACATATATCAGTGTGGAAGTTAGCATGGCCGATGCAGTGTAATTACGCCCACTTCGGTAGCCATCCAATATAAAATACTTTGGGGTAATAATAATCATGTTCAGTCTCATATAGCGCACAATTCGCTGAACTCTATAGGCATTCCGTACATTATTCCTGATCTATGTGCCCCAGGTGTGCGTTCGCTCACGGCCACTACACCCCATGTAGCCATCAAGGCTCTATCAACCGTCTGACTTGGCAGGGAATCGAACCCAAAATCCTTGGATTACGAGTCTAGTGCCCTGTCGACTGGGCTAATCCGTCCTCCACGAAGTAGGAGGGTAGTAGGATTCGAAGTAGAAGAAACACTTAGCTACAATTCGTAGTCTTAGTCTGGTCATCTGGTCAACGCATAGACCTGATACACACAGGTCATCAATAGTGAAGTAATAGGCTTACCACCCTCGAGTGACACAAATATATATAGCTGCTAGGCGTGTAGAGCAGTGTTCGCTAAATTACTGCATTCACAATCTAGATTCAAAACAACATGTTGATGGAGCATGTATCACTATATAAATGTAATGTATAATCGATGTTCAATCGAATAAATTATTGACATTCAACGAGAGGGATCGTCGTCTGGCCGTCTGTAAGATTACTACAGGATCAGGTTTACCTCGTAGTTAATCCAGTGCTTGGTACCTGAGGACTTAACATGGAAATAGGCTGAGAGCTAGGATTAGCGGTTACAAATTACAAAGTAAATGCAGTGTAACAAACAATGCCCCGTCAATAAGACTATTCCATATACATAAACTGAACCACCAACATTCAGCAGATTATATTTTGTGTATGTAGGCGTATACCGTAAAACCATATTATGTAACACGTGGTAATTGACGGAATTGGGATTTAGAGCATTATCTGGCTTCATCCAACAAAATAGAATACTGCAATATTGCAGTATCCATGTTGCACACCATTTATTCGATCAGTAAGGTGTGGCGATGTTACCCTTTTCGATTAGGGCCAATGTGCACCTCTTTACAAGAATGTTCCCTAATCCCCAATCCTAACAATGAGCACAATCCATTCTATAGAATACCAACAGTCGATCAGTTACACTCTCGTAACCAGTGCGCATTAACCGGGGCCGATCAAGGAAACTACAGGCTCGAAGAAGGGTCTGTAGAGAAATAAAAACAAGCATGTAGGTCCCGAGCCCAACCCGGTCATACTATATTCCTATGAAAGTCACTGACCTTCAACTTCGGAATGATTTTCAAAAAGGAAATCCCGATTTCGCAATATTTATTTACCTGGACAATATTGAAAACTAAAATATATAACATGTTGGGCATATAACAAGATGCATATTATAACACTGGACAATACAGACGTGCACTGCTTCCTAGTCAATTCCGCTGAGCTTCATCTCGAGGATTTGTGCATCGAAAGGAAATCATCCATATTAGTGATTCTTTCAACAACTAGCATGTGGCTTATAGAAGTCATTTAAGATTACAGCGACATAATTACACTACATTATTTTGTGAGCCATAGTTTGAGGAAGACAGTCTGCCTCAAGTCAACAACTGTGATGATCTATTGTTTTGAGACACCGGGATGTCTGGGTGCTAAGAGTGTTTATCGAAGCACCTCAAAATAGCATGATAAATTATACCATTTGATGAAACATGCCAGCGCTCCTGTTATCGCACATGACCTATATGATAAATCGGGAATGTTGGATCAAACAAGCATCTCACCGGAAATACTCTCGATGACAGCGATGCACATATACTGTGTACTTCCCTCTTCAATAATGTTCATTCATGGCGACGAACAAAGGTGGTATCAGCGCGTCATTATTCTCAATATGAACGGAAGTGAGGAAATGGGAAGATGAAACTCAATCTGAAACGGGAATAATCTGATAATGCGAGAGCGATCAATGGATTTCATGATTCCTAGAGACGGCAGTTTATACATAAGACATGAAAAGTAACGTCAAACAAAGTGTTCGATTGCGGCCAGGGCGAGGGACCATACATCGAGTCACAGGAAGGGCAGGTCTTGCATTATTTGGATGAAATTAATGAACCGCAACAGTGTCTAAAAAGCTGAAACCAGCGTGGAATCGAACCCATTGAGCTCTCTCTCCCTCAAAATTCAACATACCGTTTGTTCAAGTTCGACGACGATTTTCAAATTTCAGACCGATATGCGATATTCCAAACCAGATGGATAGGAGATCAACTACTCTCTAGTTCTAGCACATGCCCTGGAAGACCAAAATCAGATTATCAGGTCGCCTTTAGATGAACCGACCTAACAACCTATATAAGTGTACATTATGTCATGTACTAAGTGTGATCAGTATTTATGAGTAGGCCCGAATACATATATTATAGTCTCTTCACACTAAAAGTCTGCCACAGACGTGTTCTTTCCAAAATGGCAAGAGTGTTTACGGAATATCCTCATAGAAAACAGCATCTCATGCCAAGACTTCAAGCAGGGCTATGTTTTGAAAGTATAGTTTTCTTCATATATGCGGGATCGATGTGTCGATGTGTCGAGTATGATTATATTGATTTGAGAACTCAGATGTCCTCTCGCTTCAAAGAGAAAAGCATCCATATTTGTGACGATGAACAATATGCTCTTAACAACTTGCCCCTGTAAGTTTCAAAGGTTACATAATTTCGAAGAAAACCCTCAACATAAAAACAATACATACTATAAGTAATAGCTATATGCGTTGACGTGTTATGAGAAAGACGGTCTGCCTAAAGTCCGCAACAGTCATAATTTATTGTTCGTAGATACCGAAATGTTGGTAGTGTTTATCTTAGCACCTCAACATAGCATGGCAACTAGTAAGGCATTTGATTAAATGCCAGTGCTACTGTCATCGAACATTAACTATAATGTATCCGGGAGGAGAGATTAGTTTAGTTTAGTAATAGAAGGTCAGGAAGGACAGAAGTCCTCATAAACGACCCCGAAGCCACAACAACCCGAAAGTGACTATACTATATATCCCATCCCATGTGGGACAAACAATTAGGCACCACTTCTTGCCCGAAAATGAGTGCAACAACTATGAATATTTATAACACTAGAAGACCTAATTATTGAACGAAATGAGATGTAAAAAAAGACGTGCTCGAACTCGCTTCACCTGGTCTGAAAACCGACATGCTGTCACAACGGCGTTCTGACATTTGCTCGAAAGAAACTATTGTTTGAATCCTTCTATAATTATCCGACCTTGATTATACTTGAGCATAGTCCCACTCTCTGACGTCATCAAACTTAAATAGCGTTGGTTTTGGCTGAAAAGTACACTTTCCTTTCGAGTCAGGCAAAATATATTCAGCAGAAAGGATGCGGAACGCCAGTCCGGGAACCCTGCCAAACTTTCGGGGTCGAGGAACGTCGCATGCATGCAGTACTGTATTATAACATTTTAGCGATGATTTTCACCGTGCGCGCCGAACCGGAAATCGCATATCGTTGCAAAGCCTGCACTGTGAGAAACAGTGCAACCAAAAACGAAATGCTGTGTGCCTGTGTCCCATTTCCGTATTACCGGTATCATTTGTCGGTTATCTGGCGCAGACTGTAACTGACAGCTATAACTGAATTTGTGTTTCATTTAACTTTTCGAGAGGGGGAACAGAATAGAATGTAATGTCTTGAGAAGACACGCAGTTTGCATTTGTCCTAGTGGTCATACTCATGTGTAGTATTGCTCAGCAGATTACTAATTTGGTAATGATGTAAATATTACTTTGGAAAGAATTGGCAGGGGTTCAACCAATTTCTGTTAGTCATTGTTGTTGACATCATGCATTTTTCAGTGATATCTCCATTGCGTGAGAACCAAAAATTGAAAGTAAACACATTCAACCGTTGTCTGTTTACACGATCTTGTGCGGCCGATAACTAACATATTAGACGAGCTGATTATTCGTGGACTTGATTGATACCTTTCACATCGTGAGTAAACAGAGATAACAGTTGGTGACAAAACAACAACCCGTAATGTAGTTGCAATGCCTACTGGTCTACACGGCTCTTCGACGCTGTCATTCAGTATCATGGTTGTCCCGAATTCCGTTCACCATTTTGAGTTCTTTTGGTATTATCCAGAAGTATAACAATGGAATGAATTCTGCCTTCCGTTTTGTTGTCCTTTCATCTGTTCCCAGTCACTAGAACCCACTTTTTTTTAGTGAGCACCATCATAATGAATTGCCGTTGAGGTTCGAAAACAGTGAGTCGTGAAAACTGAAAATTCACGGGAATGCCCCCAATTTCGTTCACCTCAAATGGCGCTGATTCAATTCACAGCAGGTCATCGTTGTCAACATGAACATTGTTCCAATTCATCTCCGAAACAAAATTCTCATGGTGCCTGCTTTTGGACATGTTCCATTGGAACATGACGTCACTCATCTTGCCTGTTGCAGGGATGACATCTAAATAAACCCCTGGCGGCCATATCATAAGGTCACCACACCTTTAGGCAAGAAGAACCTTACCCACCCGGTTGAATACTACCTCACAATATCAGCTTCCGTATTATCAGTACATTTACAACAATCGTACCTCTTTGAGTAAATCATTCATTCGAATATTCCTCGAAACACCATGTGGTGACTTATGGGTCCTACTTAGAATAATGAAGCGTCATTTGCGTAGATGTTTTCAAATCAGGCATTGTACCGTTCGCGTGGAATTCGTAGCGCGGCTTTATATACAAGAAGACGCACTACTCATCCGAGTGACTCGGAAACACGCACTCCCGTAGATTAATATGTTCGACTAGCGTGTATTGATGTAGTTCACAAATTGCCGATGGTGGGATCGGTAGCCTGTAACTTTACGAGGAACCAGGCAGAGTAGCCACACTACATGCTTTCAACCACCCAGTTCGAAAAATTGTTGTGAATATTGACTTAGGAGTATGGTCTCCCATATTGACATGCTGCAAATATTCTTGGACTTGATTCCATGTAGTTAACTGGGAGTTTTGAGAATATAAGAAGAGGCTTAACATTTCATATTGTTTGGTTTTATTCATTTTCTTGCATTGCTGTCTGAGTCACATAACATTTTGCATGATATGATGTGAATCTTCTAACTTCATTGGAGAGCAGTGTTCCACTTATGGTCAGTACTACTCAAATTACTAAATTCATTGTTTTGGGACTGAGGATTTAGTGCCCTAAAATGTAATTTACTGTTGTTAGAATTTTCTCAACCATCACCCCTCCCCCTCTCTCACTTCCTACACCCCTGATACCTTGGTTTACCTTTAACCTCGGTAAAAAATGATACCGATCATGTACCCAATATTGCCAACCTACAAACCAAGTATGAAGTCTCTGCACCTTTTGGCTAGTTATGTTCAAAATGTATTTAGATCTTGGACTAATCCTCAAAACATGGGGATCATGTACTGCATAGGACCAACCCACATACTAAGTATGAAGTGTCTGAAACTTTTGATTCACTAGATAACGTGTCGTATATTCAATGTTTGTAGACTTCGAGTTTAACCTCTGTTGACTCCAAATGACCTTGTACCAAACCTCGAAACAATAGATCATGTACTCCATATGGCCAACCTATATACCAAGAATTAAGTATCTGTACCGTTCATTAGTTATCGTGTTTACAGGGTTCCTGGACTTTGACTTCCGTTGACCCCGAATGACCTTGGACCGAACCCCCGAACAATAAGGATCATGTACTAGATAACATGTCGTATTTTCAATGTTTCTAGACTTTGACCTCTGTTGACCTCAAATGACATTGGATCAAACCGAGAAAGAATAGGGTTCATGTACTCCATATGGCCAATCTGCATACTAGTTATGAAGTATCTGCACCTTTTTGTTCACTGGTTATCATATTTACAAGGTTCTTAGACTTTGACCTCTGTTGACCCCAGATGACTTTGGACCGGACCCCAAAACAATAGAGATCATGTACTTCATATGGCCAACCTTAATTGTAAACACGATAACTAGTGAACAGAAAGGTGCAGAGACTTCAAACTTGAAATGTAGGTTGGCCATATAGAGAACATGATCCCTATTGTTCTGGGGTTTGGTTCAAAGTCATTTGGGGTCAACTGAGGTGAAATTTCGAAAACCTTGTAAACACGATAACTGGTGAACACAATGGTGCAGAGACTCCATACTTGGTATGTGAGGTGGTCATATGGACTACTTATTCCTCATTGTTTGTTGGATTCAGTCCAAGGTCATTGGGGTCAACAGAGGTCAAAGTCTAAGAACCTTGTGAACACGATAACTGGTGAACGAAAAGGTGCAGTGACTTCATACATGTGTGAAGGTTGAACACTATGGACAATAAGGACATGGCCAATATCCCAAGACTGACATGGGTTCATGCATTAACTATTCCCAAAATGACACAAGATCCGCACTGTCAACTGCCATTACACAAGCACACATTACACACACATGTTACGACTAAACAACAAACTAGTTGAAAATCTGGCGAGGAATCACACCACATCGTTGTGGTCTTGTTATGTAGAGCTCCAAAATCATAGAAGTTTCGCTGGTGTATCCGTTGGGAAAGAGATGCGTTCACAGTGATGTGGTGGATTTGATTGCCAGTCAGATCCGAAAATTCGACAAAAATGGTTACTGTTTTCAGAGAGCCTTAATTACAACCATTCGCGTCATATCCGCATGAGACATCGTACAAGATGCTGATCACTGATAACATCAACCTGAACAATGAGGAGGGTGTTCTTTCTCGTAGTCGTTTGGATTGGCGGGATCGCGTTGCCTGTCGAATACTTACCACGCTTGAAAGTCAGTCGCTGCAAAGTTATACTGGTACTAACGCCGAGGTACGTGTTCCATCCAGAGCGTACGTCATTGCACTTTGCTATGATCTTCATTATGACATATTACCTATAAAACTCTTTTTGAAGGTCTCTAGCTGAACTGAACTCTCAATTGTAAATGATAAATTTATTATACTCACTTGACATCAAACAACATATTTCATTTCAAACAATGTCTGTGCAGTTTTATGCGCATGCCAAATAGCCCGAGTGTTGCCATCCTGCCATGTCACACTCAATGTTCTAACCTAACATTTAGTTCATTTAGTGGCAAATATTCAGAGTGGAGGGAACAGAGTGGAGTGGGTGGATGCAATGTAGTTTACCCAGACACCCTTGTCAAGTTCTCACCGGGGCATTTCGTCCCGGACATTTCCCCTCTCGAGTACGACTCGAGTCGCGAATTTTAAGACTTGAGACTCGACGGACAGAGACTTGAGACTTGACTCTTGACTTACCCAAAAAGTTACCAAAGACCAGAATCCTGGTGATTCTTCTCTGGAACAGCTGGAGATCGTAGGTTGCCGGCAAAACATGCCGAGGGAGCAGGTTCTTGGCACGCGAAGTGCGGGTGAAAAAAGAGCGAGCGAAGACTCCGGTGCGACGACGAGGGAGACGCAACCGGACAGAGTGAGCAGGAGAACAGGAACGAGTGAGGCGGATGGCTTCAAGTGGAACAGCTTCCTGAAGTACAGAGGAGCACTGAACGAGGAGTTAACGATAACGGTTAAGGCGAATTGATGAAACATACCTACGATGGGACATAGGTTGGAGAGAGGCGGTGAGATGATATCGCTAATGAGGGGTGTGACCTTTCTCTGAATATGATCGAGGAGACAGGGCGAAGAAGGCGGAGCACCATCCCATGTATGACAACCATACTCCATTGGGGGAAGAATACGTGCTTTGAAAAGCAGAAAAAGCTAGGATGGGGTGAAGTATTCTCTAGCTCGGAATGAAAATCTTTACTTGTGCCATCGGAAGGGCCAAGGCAATAGACTTCACGTGGGAGTTCCAATATTACTGGTGTTTGTCATCATGCCAGGATTGTTGAGAGGAGCAGATTCGGGGAGAGTCTGGTCAGCCATAGAGAGGGTAGGCGGTTCAAAAACTCGCCGACGAGGAAATAGCAACTTGCCCCAATACGAAATAGAGTTCAAGTCGTTGTTCAAATAACTAGCCACCAAGGTACAATCGTTGACGAAATTGTCCTGTTTCCGGGCTCCTGGGGTACAGCGTGAATGGTGAAGGATAGCCCAATCAGCGGAAGAATGAATAATAATAGTGGTACAGCCAACAAGATCATCGATGAAAAGGGAAAGAGTGTAGGGGTAAGAACACAGCCTTGGGGTACACCAGCAGTAATGAGGGAAGTCTCAGAGAGTGCACCGTCAACCTGGACAGAGATAGAGAGGCTGAAGATAAAGCTGTTGGTCCGAGATATAAGGTCAAGATTGAGTTCAAATGAAGGAAGTCCAGCATGCCATACACGGTCGGAGGCTCTGGCAATATCGAAGGCAATAACAACAAGAGGGCAATCCACAGAGTTATTATCAACGTTAAAGGGTTTAAAACCCAGTTAGCGAAATCGGTAATCTTACCCGGGGCCCTCGAAAACAAAATGACAGTATAAAAATAACATATACAAAACGGTAAAAAGGGTGATAGTGAAAAGGCTACTTTAGAAAACAGAATAATATAAGAGTAATAAAACATTCCAAATCCATAAAATGTGACATACACTGTAGTAAAACTAGTAATATTCATAACCATGAAACGGAGGCATAATACCATTGTAGAAAGGTTCGGAACCATACGGTACTGTGAGGAATGTAGCATGGATGTAAAAACATGTTCCAAAACATACGCTTTTAACATATATATGAAACATTCCAAATGAGATAGTCCGTATAAAATATAATATGAAATTATTAAGAATTTTCATGAACATCATGCGTTAAGCCAACTTGGTATTATAATATATTGGAAATGAGTCGCTTGAAACTGTTCAATGACTGTGCTTCTCTACATTCTGGGGTCAGCAACTGATTCCATTCCTTAGCTGCTACGTAGGAGAATCTTCTCTTATGATATTCGGGTAGGGTGTCCTCCAAAATCGTGAATTAGGCTGTGAACCCACCGTATAGGGGAATCCTGGCGGAAGCAGTCATGACGAACGTGAGGAAGTCACTGGCTCACCGCACAGAAAAGATCAGTCATCCACCTCTCCGAAAATAACCCGCAGTCAGATGCCTGACTGTCCTAGTGAAAGTGTCTCATGCTGCCATAAGTCCATTCCCCGCTCATCCCGTTGGGAACTCAGTATCCATCAATATTTTTAGCAAGAAATGGCAGCCACTGGTCCTGCTGATATTTACCGCGGTGTGCGTTCAATGATACGGTATAACCTCCAGGCAAAGTCGTTAGGTTAGGTAAATCCCGATATGATGTGGCATGGCTCGATCAAACCGTGGAAAGAACCGAATTTGCCATTGTCAGGCGATTATGAGCAAATAGCAATAAACACATCATGAAGACATTTTTTATATGCCTATTCGGCACCGCACTGATGACGGGATGTTTACCCAAACTAAGCGTCTGCAGGCTCATATTACACTGAGCACTTCATGAGCAAGTGATGATCCAAGGATTACTTTGGCGCAGATGACTCTACGTTCCTCGCCCATACAGGGACTGCACTTCAGCCTAATTCTATTCAGGTCTAGAAATCAGCTTGAAGAAGACAAAAGTACTGTACCAGACAGCACCTCATCGAGAGGAGGCTATAGGTCTCCTCATATTAACCCACTATGATCATTGGGCAGTCAGAGTCCAGCAATTCACTCAGGTCCGAGTTGGAAGTTGTACCGCCTCTCCTGGTACTGACTGGAGATCGATACAGAATTCGACGACAGACTGGCTGGAGCGAATTTGAACTTGGTATTCTAGTAGTCTCTGCAGCCTCAGGACTCCGTCCAAGGGGTTTGGCAAAGCCCTCGGGCCCCGGAGTCCGACAAAAAATAATCACGACGTTTGTAGTCTCGTGATGAGCACACGGCTGATGGTGCCGAGGTTTCTCCCACCTCTTAGCACTGGTCGTCTTGTCTCGATCTGAGAACATCCTCTCTATTCATGAGGATGCCCGTTTGTCTCTCATCGAGGGAGCTAGATAATTTGACTGGCTTGGCATCATTGATGCATCACTCTCTGAGCGTGTCAATGGTCGGCGTTTGCATGGGCTAAGCTGTTGCTGTCGCCAACCAGTATATTGTTCCTTTGGTCTCACAGGTAACGCCAGTCAACGAGCGTATAACGCGACTGCGGGTCACTCACACTGTAGGAACGCTTTATGTGGTCGCAGTGTACGATATGCGGGTGAGCGATGACTTAGTGAAAAAGCGTTCTATTCTCAACTCAACTCGGTCTGTAGTTCTATACCCATGCACTTGTGATTCGAGCTCCTCGTATACGCTAGGATATGAGCGCCTTGTGATTGTTGGCTCATAGTTTCAAAGACGTGGTACTTCAATGATGGCGTCACTGTTGAGGAGATCGATCATGCACTCATTGATGGGATATGGATGATGCTCCTTTAGTCTTCAGGAGTGCCAAGTTCTTTGCAAAGTTCTTGTGACTGATCACAGACTAGTGAGACTATTTGTTATTACTCTTCAGCATGAATTCAAAAGTCAAAGGAAAGCCTCTTAATTCAGGCTTCAAAAAGTTCGATGTTAGCCAACAGAAGAACTATGAATGTTGGTACAGCGTATGCGAATAGGCTCGGTCAGTCGTTTGAGAGAATGGATGTGAATGCAGACCCCGAGCAGAAATGGACAGACTAAAAATCCTGCATCCTCGAAGCTGCAGAGGTGAGCATCCCGGTGCGTTCTGGGAGGACTTCTGGGGCACTCTCAAGGGGTACAGTTCAACTTATCGAGCGGAGTCGCAAGGCTAGACTCAATAGTATGACCATACTTGTTAGGGAGCCGTGACCGAGAAGATGAGGTCCAGCGCCTTTGTGAGTCGGTTAATCACACCTGACTACACGGGCCGCTACTGGGCGATTCGGAAACCGCGCAACATCTGTTCTTCCTCACAACTTCTTAGTTGGTTTTCTGCTGATCACTCGAACCTCGGAGTCCTACCCGGACTCTGGGA
>JAUOBX010021119.1:2325-20545 GCA_032360705.1 Eupentacta quinquesemita
CCCGCCCCCCCCCCAAGGGATACACTTGATGCTGAGTACAGTGAAGTGTTGCTTCCTTGATATTATTTGATCAAATAATTACCTGTGTAAACAGTAGTCAACTAAGTCTTGCCCACTTCACAATGTTGTGTACCTCTTTGAATAAACAATACCATCTTGCAGTGACCAATATATTTGAACAATCAATTAGGGGATTCCCTCGATGAAGCGTTGGTTGGGATAATAGTTTGAACTGAAAATCATGAATTTGAATTGTGAATAGACAAACATATTTGTTTGCGGGAAGGGGTGGGGAGCAGGGCGAACAAGTCACATCACCAGCCTACATGTTTCAGTGGGCCAAGCCCCAAGTCTGAAATGGTTTTATGCATTACCTATTCCGAAAATGACATACGATCCTTGCTGCCAACTACCATTAAACAGAAACGATGTAGCACACATTACACATGTTACGACGAAACTTAGCAAAATAAGGCAAGGAGTCACACCACATCGTTGTGATCTTGTTATTGTCTGTTCACCGTGGGCTTCTCTGTCATCAGGATTTTATGGTGGATACTAGATGACCCAAGGATGTGGCCCATGTTCTGCATTTTCTTCTCTCGATTTTTTTAAGTAGTGTTCTTGTTTCATTAACTCTCTTCAATTATGTCAGTGTACAGTACGTTGAGCATCTTTCAACATAAATCTACATCTCGGATACTTCAATCATAACGTATATCTCATATGTTAGTGTCCACGTCTCGGAGAATGATGCATCCCACTATACTGATAGAGTCGCATTCTTATTCTCAACCCTATTTTCATACTAGTATTAGGTATCTCTCTCCACGAAAAAGTTCTAGCCGTTCTCTGCAAGGAGAGCAGTGCTGTTTGCATACCTCAGATTATTGATGTTCTTATCGCCGATTCACACTCCTCCTACTATCAGACTATACTAAAACTGTTACAGCAGTTTGATGTATAGGTTGAACAGTACTTGGAGAGAGACAACAGCCTCTTTTAAAGCGCTCTTGATTAGAACATCCCTATGATTGTCCATCGCCCTGTTTCACGATGATGGTGTACTTCAATTAGGCTTATATCAACTAGCTGACTGGCGCAAGGCCGGCAGTTTCCCTGCGCTTCATTAAGTTACGACGAATTCTAACTGAAATACAGAATAATGACGTGTAAAATTATGAACAACATGATGCAATCACTCGCAAATATCAGAAACCTGATGAACTTGATGCGTATATCCTACTGCTGCGTGTCATGGTATTATCTCTAATCCAGAGTTAGGTCCATGCGATCATATCTTCACGTTGATAGCATGCATACATAGTATAGGTATCTTCTTCAACAGTGTCAAGAGAATCAAGCACACACAGAACGATACGGAACGATGGTTGTTTGACCATGTATTGAGAAGATTATGGTATTGCGGGCTCGCGGCTGGTTATACCTTCTAAAGTGAACATGTTTTAACTGCTAATGATAATTGCACGTCTCTTCGCTTCAGGATGCATTGCATACATGTGATGCATCATTCAAAAGAATGAAGTGTAAAATCATAAACACCATGGTGCAATCACTCGCAGATTTCGGGAACCTGATGAACTTGATACGTATGAGAGCCTGAATCAAGCACACACGGAACGATACGGAACGATGGTTGTTTGATCATGTGTTGCCGAGTCCTATAGGCTGAACTCAGGCAAAACCTCGAATAAGAAATTCGGGATTTGATTGACTGCTTATCATATAGATTAAATTCCTATATAGGTATTCTTGGCGTATAACGCGGACCCCTGAACTTTATTACTTTTCGCTCACATGGGACCCGTAGGTGTTTCATTACGATACTTTGGAAACATAGTGCACACTGGGGCACCTCGAAGAAGCGATGTATACTAGCTGAGTGACTTCAGACTCGTTGCAATATCATCCTTATCCAGTCTGCCGGTGAGTTATACATAACCTAAAAACGCTTCTTATTGTCTGCAGCCCAATGCATTTCAATGAAGCGCTATGAGTTAAAGATGGTGATTCGTCTCAAAATATGGATTGATGACGTCACGGAATCTGAGTCTTCATTCTGTTCACGTGACCTCCTACCCAGCGATATACCCTGACCGGTATCGAATAGGTTATATCGTCACTATGATAAGTCAGTGTGAAATTCGTTACGATATAGTTTGGGACGATTGTTTTGCAAACAGACCCGTCCATTATTCATGCGGGTGATGCGAGATAATTTTGCCTCTTGAATGAATATAATGACTGTGCGGGATGAGAGAATACTCGATTATAATATTTTCAACTATTACAATTCACAAAAGTCGTGTTAATGCATGGGCTAATCAGTACCGATGAACATTTGGATAACTGTTGCGGTGATGTCATGCAAACCAGCAAACGGCAGCGTCCAATATTCGACGGGTTTTTTGAGACGATACCCATCTTTAAAACTCGGTATTTCATGAAGCCAAATGTTTTTTTATGGCAGACAGACGTCGAAACCTAAACAATATCCTTTAATCATTAAAAAGATTCCTTGATATCTACGAATACTCATGATGCCATCATTTTTCTGATAACATCAACTATTTGGTGATATCACGAATTCATTTATTTATAATAATTATCAGAAAATGAATTAAATGAAATAATTTATGATATTTGTGAATTAATTTATGATATCATCAAATAATAACGGATACCATAATTGTGTATTGATATCATGAATCATTAGTTATATCAGCAGATGAATTGAACTTCATAGATACTTGTGCTCTTTAGTCTTCAGATATAGGCCTAGTGCTGACGAGCTTTTTCAACTTTGTCCTCTCATGACCTTCAATGAACCTGAGCTTGCACCCAAAACAATAGGCTTCCTCCTCACCATATGTGCAACCTATCTACCTAATTTGACCATCATACCTGCTTGCGTTCGTCAGATATCGTGCTGACAAGCTATTGCATCACACACACATACACACACGTACACACACACACACACACACGCACACATACACACACACACATACGTTCATGCGTGATTGCATAGATTCCTTCTGCCTTCGGCAAGGAATCAGGAACATATCAGCATGGTAATGTTCAGAGTTGACGCGGGGAAGCAGTCACGGAATGATTGAATGATCTCTGCGTGAACCGATATAATCGTTTCAGTCATCGCTACCGTCAGACCGGACCTTCAGGCTCGATAATTATGTAGGCTTAGGTGGGTGTTTATTGTCATGTAAGCGATTGTTATAAGATTGATTTGTTGTCATCACTTGACCAGTTGACTTACCTACTTCTCCAGCAGGTCGTGTGATCTAAGAGAGTACGAGAAGAACAGTGCTCGTGGTTACTATAACTAACCCAACTTTGCTCAAATTTATTCGCAGAATAGTAACTAATATATTATTTATTTATTATAGCTAATATAATAATATAATATAGGTAGGATATGGTGAGTATATAGTTTGAATAGAAGCAATACTGCTACTTCTTCTATGAGGCCGACTGGCCAATTAGGCCGAGGCCGAGGCATTCTGCTCGCCGGGTCGAGGCCAAGGCAGAGCCTCACCCTCCGAGGCCGAGACCAAGGCCGGTCGAAGATATAAAGTATACTGTTATTTACCGAGTCCAATCTTCACCATACCATGTAAATGTAGGATGAGCGTAATTCTGAATGTTCCCATGACCCTAGAACTATTCTCAACATTCACATGCACCACGCATTGTTTACTTTGTAGGCCTACTGAGGTTCAATGTGAAAGGCTAAGTAGGTCAAACTCGACCTGTTGCAAAACGAATGAACATTTCCCCTAGGCTGAAGCCCATAACATCATCTGCAGTAATGGCGGCTAATATGAACGGATATCCCCTACATATGCTGCACTGGGGTTTAATAGGCAACAAGCAATCAGTTTTCCTACGCCATGACCCATGTTATCTACTGCACTATTTTTATCCCCCGACGCGTGAAGCGTCTGGAGATAATATGGAGTTTACCCACCCCCGCTAGTGATTGAATTGCTCCGAAAGTGGGCGTTGCTGCTTGACTGCTGCCCTCTATTTTTTGGTTTATCGGAAATATATCCGACTAGTCGATTACTTCGTCCGATTTATATGAAACTTGGCGGGTGTGAACTATAGTTGTTCCTGAAGAAGGTGACGACCCTTTCAAGGTCACCATGTCGCACATGTCGAGTTGTATATGATATCGTCACGGCATATTCATTTACGCACTTGTCCTGTTCCTAGCAACACCTAATGCGTAGATAGGTAAGCTGCTATTTTAACTAGGAAAATACATTTCCTCAGGCATCATCAGTAATTGTTTTTAGTGTTGTTCCACTTGTTTGATCTGAAGACTTAAAGTGCAGTTATTAGGTGAACAAATCATTGTTTTAAAAAACCTGTCATATAACTTGAACTTCCGCAAGAAATCGTCTTAACTTAATGGTAGGTTCGATCCTCTGGCGAGTGCGCAAGTAAATGACGCTGGTCGACGAAAAAAGACTCCACAACTCGCTTATGTTGGTTGAAATGGGGCTATGATCCAATCATAATTTATGTGAAGGAGCTCGATGAGGTGATACCCATGGTGGCATAAGAAAAATGTTCACTGCGAAATGCCCGAAGCCCCGAACTATGATCAGTGTGCGGAACAGCTGAACAGCATGCTACAAGCTATACCTACCTCTGGGGATGGTCCGGCTAGATCCGTCACAGGTTCCGCGCAGGTGACGAAAAGACAGTACATCCATGTTAATACCTCCATACCTGAAACATAACACTGCATAATGAATGGTTTCATAGAAATACCTGGACTGAACCTCAAACATCAGAATCAGGTAACTTGGAGCCCATCAATACCATTCATTCGATATTTGGGGCAGCGCCCCCTCCCCCCATTGGTCCCGACTAGAACCCCCTCCCTTGAACGATCTCTCGGTGCGCTAATATCTCCATGTAGGCATATGCTTGAGCTGTTGAGACTGCAGTTAGTCATCCCGAAAGAATAGCTTGGTACATGAGGAGCGGAGCTGTGATGTAGCCTGTATGACTCTTAAAACGGTCAACTTTAGAGATGAATTGATACGGAAGTTCGTTTTCAAACATTCGAAAAAGTCGCAGTCTAGGCTAAATCTAAATGCTTTATAGAACTCACCTGTTCCTTGATTTCTCGAAATATGTGTAAGAAAAGACTCAAGAATAAAAATATTTAAAGTGATACACTGATCAAAAACACCTTTGACTGATTCCTGCTTGAGAAGTAGGTCCTATGAATACATATATGCCAACTGAGCGTACATTGATAGCTTCACGTTGAACCATGGGACCATACAATGGTACAGATTAGCCAAAGCCGAAGCGATAAGACAATGGGTCATAAAGGGAGCCAAGTCCTGTGATATCAAAGGTTAGGCCTATATCACGAAACCACGCCAGGCAGGGTATTGTATGCCGAAATAATAATTTGATATGTTATGTAAACACAGAGCCTGTCAGGACAGATTTGTGATTTACGGCGCCCTCGGAGTGCCTTCCGAATTTTCGAGATATTTTTTATTTTTATGTATTCATAGTTTCAGTATCCCGGCATCCATACATAATTCATCTCACGATTGCGAGATCGGTATGTCAATATAATGACTTATCATAATGAAAAAAGGAGACTGAATATAGGTTAAAATAAGGGCACGGGACATAGTTTATCTCAAGATCTCAATAATCTAAAATCCTGGAGATGACTTGACGATATGATCATATTCCTACTCCGGGGATATTATGGTTTTGCCTTCGTCGTCTCCGCGGCCGTCTCCGCCGGCGCCGGGGGATATTCGTGTTAACGCGATAACTCCCTAACGCAATGTCCGATTGATTCGAAACTTGGCACACATGTCCGCCCCAGAGGAATCTCGGATGAGATCGAATGTGGGCATTGTTGCATAACTTCTGTCCTCTATTTCACTGGTTCGATACGAAAATATCAAGTTTGTCCGATTGACACGAAATTTTGTAGATCTGTACTACAGTTGGACCCGGAAAACATGGCGGTAATTTCGAGGTCACCGGAGGTCAAATTTGTGTAATTTCCCTAACTTTGTTGGATTTGAACGAACTTGGTGGATGTGGTGTACAGTTAGTCTCGAACGACATGGCGGTCATTTAAAGGTCATCGGAGGTCAAATTCGCGAAATTTCGCCATTTTTCAAACATTATCGCATCCAAATAAAATTTGGTGAATGTGGACTGCAGTTGGTTCCTAAAAAACATAAAGGTCATTTCAAGGTCATTTCAAGGTCATTTCAAGGTCATCTGGGGTCAAATTTTGGTAATTTTCTAAACTTCGATTCGAATGAAACTTGGTGGACGTGGTCCAGGCCTACAGTTAGTCCCGAACGACATGGAGGTAAGATTTGCGATATTTCGGAATTTTCCAAACATCGTCAGATTTGAACGAAACTAGATAGGCTAGATGTGGACTACAGTTGGTTTCTGAAAACATGAATGTCATTTCAAGGTCAACAAATGTCAAACTTGCATAATTTATGCGAAAATTGAACCCTCACTTCGTCCCAGAATGAGGTGCTAGGGCCCCGAATTAGAGGCCTCGACTACATCACAGGAAAGTGGGGATATACACGTACGTTGGCGGTAAAGCCGCCAAAAGCTGTCTAGTCATCAAAAGTTATCGGCGCACCAATGTTATGACAGCCCTACCAACTTCCAAGTGACCAAGTCCCACCATTCTTGTCCAGAGGGCAGAGCGCACATGCGTCGCCCACGTGTCAGTCACAGTCACGAGACTGACTGAGGTACTGTATTGAATAAGGTGCCCGCTGTTTGACTGACACGACAGCGACGATACTGGTGGCTAAGTGTACAGTTCAGGATTGTGACGTTCTCGCGAGCTCGGTTGCCTTCGCAGATGTGAGCAGGTGCGTATGCTAAAATATTGATATTAGCATGGCGGGTTATTGATATAAATCAGGTCGTCACGAGTCGACAACCTGTCATTGGGATCTAGATATCCTAACATCAAACTAATTAATTAAACTCATTAATTTCTAAGGAACGTAACATCGGATTAACATCATGGCGATCGGAAGATTGAGAGTTCAAATCCCGACACGCTGTGTCATCCGGTACGTGTTTGGGAAAGGTGCTCCATCTCGCCACCCATGCAGCGTTATTGGGAACCTGTGAGGATCATGTTAAGTACAAGAGTAAGCAGCTGCCATATCACTCTGTGATTGTCGGAGTGCGTACTGATTCCTATTATCTGTAAAACGCTTCGAGCATAAAAGGAGTGGGGAAGCGCTATATGAGAAATGAGATATAGATTAACGACGAGATCTATCTCAACGCCTCAATATTCTAGTCACGATAACGACCCAACAAACTGCTTCTCTTATAATCTTTATACTCCGATGTCAGGCTATTCAATTGGATGAGAATCTCTAGATCGTGATGCCAGCTAGATAACTGCTTACGGACATAGTTCGAAGATCCTAATATTTGCGGCATACCGCGGCGGCATAACTTGTTTTATCTTCATGTGGCTCTTCGACTAAATTTTGAGTGAGTGGATGGGTGAAAATAGGGGACACCGTAATTTGCACCATATATATGTTGATGACGACATGAAGGAACGCAGTGTCCTGTTTGATAAAAAAATCCATCATATATACAAGTGGTATTTGTTCGAAAAATATTTTTCATTTATTCTCACATGCTCACAACATTGGATGTTTAGTTAATATGGGCAGCCCTTGGCCCTTGCAGGCTTGCACCACCACCATGATATCAGATGGAAGTTCTGCGAGTCAACATGCGTGTGGTTTTTACATGTCCTTCGCCTTTCGTGCTAGAAATGTATTATATACATGCATGGCACTAGTTTAGGTTAGCCTCCCATTCATAACTAGTTTTTCCAGAGGCACTACACTCACAGTAGGCTGGGATGTAGATAGACACTCTCCTCGAACGTGTGCAGAATAATGAAGCACATACACGCGTGTCAGGATCGCCATCTGACTGGCATGATGAATGTTTTCCTCCTTGTGCAGCCATTTTCAAATAAGATCATTTTAGTACATGTGGACATTGGTAGCAGATGACGCCTGTTGTCTGAACAAACAAAATTACCTCTAGATGACCTCAACTTCGCGAACACCCCATGTTAACCATCGGATACGCATAGGCAATTCCCACGAATCAGTCTCATAAGATGTGTAAGCCTTCGCAGACTCGAGCACGTGAATGCAATAGAGAACATATGAAGAGCTATTATATGCAGTTATATAGGCCGATGGATTGGCATCGCAGATAATATAACCTTCTGTCAAAAAAATGCAAAAATCTAGCAGCTCTTTTTTCAAACATTACACACTATAGCTCAGGTGTACATAGCATTTCAACAAACAAGCTATGGCCACAGCGCTAATTGGGTGGCCGCTGGTTGGCCAACATGGAAGTGACATCATATGTCAGGTGAATGTTTCCTGTGAGACTTATCTGCTAGATAGGGTAGCCTCTGCAGATTTAGGCATGCATGTGCACTGGTGGTAAAGGGGTAATCATCGTTGACAATCTGATTTATTCTGTAGGTGAATGATAGGCTGGAGGTTCATCTAGGGACCCTGACGGTGTTGATTGTGAACTGGCAATAACCCGCCTTCTATTTGCAACTATTGCTTAGGCAGGGGTGTACTGTACCCAATCCCCACCTGCTCTCTGGACCACCATTTTATGTCCTCAGCTGATGGACGGCCAGTAAACCCCAGGATCTGATCACTCAGTGTCTGGAGAAGCAGGACATTTTTGGTTAGTCCAACCACAATAACTGCATACATGCTGAGGCTTATCACTACTAATCTGTTACAACCCATCCCTAATTATCGAGTTAACTGCACCCGCAATGGAACCTGGATACCAAGGCTCTGCCAGTCGCCACTGCAAGTACAGCCATCCCTGGAGAGAAACGCCTGGTGGTGAATTAGGGAATAAATGTGAGGGTATGAGGTCATTTATTTCATTTAATACCGATAATGACGTCATCACAGTGGCAAACGACCAAGCCGCCAGGCGCGGTTGTCCCAGCCGCTGTGATTACGTCTTCAGAGGTCCTTAATGAAATAAATGACCGAAATACACTCACTTTTATTGCCATTCATACATACACGACTAAAACAACTCCAAAAACGTTGAAAAAGTTTATTTTTTTATAGTTTTTCACAGTCACCAAATACTTCTCCCTAACTGGGTCAGTGACGATGACGATGGTACCCTCGAATGCGATTCGAAACTGGTCTCGAATGAACTACCCAAGTCAGCTCAACCAATCAGATCGCAGGAAACCAATATAGGTGCTTACGAATGCAGGAATCAAACCCAAAACATGCTGGTACTGTTGTATGTTGAACACCTTCAAAACTGTTCAGCCACTCTTCCACTGATTACGTATACCCAAGATACGTACTGTTGTATGTTGAATGCTGTCGAGACTGTTCAGCCACTCTTCTACTGATTACGTATACCCAAGATACGTACTGTTGTATGTTGAATGCTGTCGAGACTGTTCAGCCACTCTTCCACTGATTACGTATACCCAAGATATTCAATCTTGAAATAATCCCATACACTTCCATACATTGGAATCACAACATATTCACACAATAGAGGAGACGATTTGTGGGGAAGGTGTATATTTACATTTCCAACATTGTACATTTCTTACAGACAAGTACAGACGTGTAACGACAGTATGAAGAACAAAATAAATTAGCTGACACCTGAAACAACATTATCTACACTAGATTACTGAACTGACATATGAACATGATAGTGACAATACTAGTTCATGTCCTTAACCCTCACCTACAGAGATTAGAACCGCAAAACCAAAAACACAGACCTGGCACAGAATTTGATTGACATATTTTGGTCAGGAGGCCACTGAAGGCACATCAATGAACCCTAGTTGTGTTGAAGTAACTAAGCACTAGGGATGTAACTGATACCTCATTTCATGTACCCATCTGACAGACAACCAGTGAAACCTAGGATCTAGCCACTTCCTCATATTTTTTTCCAAAACACAGTAACTGCATACAACCAACTAACAGGTTATTTCAACAAGTTTACTGCCCACAGCAGATCATGAACACCAATACCTCACCCAATCACAACTGCATGTACAACCACCTCTGTGAAAGCACATACCGATTGTCACTGATGCAGCTTGGTCACCTCCTGATCAAACCATCTCCAATATCTCCTATCTACGATTACTAATTGCTGGGGACCATGTGATTCATTCTTTTTCGTCATGGGCTAGTGCTCGTGCCCCTCCTCTTTTGATTTCTCTCTCACCACACTGCCTTTCTGGTCAGCTCAGGCTATTTCATGCGATAACTATTACTTTGTGCCCCTTCAGTTTTTTGGTAGCAACACTAAAGATATACCACAAGATTTCCTAAATGGTCCTCGATTCACAAGGTAGTAGGGTTGGTGACCTCACGGATTGAACACTTTCCCATTATTTCCTAATGCTCCCACTATATTGGGTCACAAACCACCTATTTAATGAATGAGCTCTTCACACACACCTATCTCTAGCTGATCTAGTCCTAACATCTTCCTGTCCGCTGGGGTCATTAAATCAGGTATGCAAGAATTTGATTTGTAATGTAATGTTCCGTTGAAATTTCAAATACACAAGCCTGACAACCTCACGGCGCTTATCAATCATGATCAGTCGGGTCGACCGGCATACCACTATTTACTTCTACTCCCATACAAATATCCATCGGAGCATGTTCAGCGACTGAAGGAGGCATGTAGTGTGGTGTCTCATGAAGTGGGGCACCAAGTGCGCAAACTGATATGTAAGTTCCTTGGGACCTCTTCTGAACTTGTCCGCACTTGATGCTTCTAATCACGCACATCATGTGAGGAACCACTGTGACTGTGTGTGTCAGTACACCACGAGTCTGCTACCGTTTATGCCAAGAGGACAAGACTAGTCTCGCATAAACAGTACTTTCCCCCTTGTGTGCTAAAACTAGGTTTCCATCCCAGCTGGGACATTGCCCCAATGATGTTCTTGCTTGGAGGAGAAACCGAAATTTCACGACAGGGATCGGAACCAGCTACTTCTCGGGTTACTAGTCCGATCACCACGCAGCAAAGCTATGGAGGATTATCAGCAATGTTCACCTGTGACTGTGCACCCCACCGGTTACTCAACCAAAGTCACATACATACATACATACATACATACATACATACTACATTTATAGAGTGCTGCTCCATGAAGATCGAAGGGCTGTGAAGCTCGCAAAACAAAGTTCAATAAAAATATGTTTTTAGGTGTTTCTTAGAGGAGTTAGCATCTCTCTGATAGATGCTGGGACTGAGTTCCACATTTTTGGAGCTGCCAGCCGGGAAGATCGTCGCTCAACTGATGAAGAGATTCTGGTGGTATTGTGCTCCATCAAGCGAGTAGTGTCCGCAGACGACCAGAGATTAAGGCGAGTTGGAGTAGAGGTTGGTATACAGGGTAGTAAGTATCGCAGTGTGGATTCGTGCAGGCATCTGTACACACAGCACAGCAATTTGAAGGTGATCCGTTTATAGATAGGTAGCCAGTGAAGTCTGCATAATGATGGTGTTGCAGGCTCGTATTTGGCAACCTAACAGATTAATTCGGCAATGTGCAAACTTTGTAGTAACTTTGCCCAGCGGAAACCTGAATTTCGAAAGAGGACTGTATGTGGGAACTTTGGGAGCTTCAGCAAGATATCCAGCATGAAATTGCCTGAAATTATTTCTGTAAACATGCAATTGTTGCACAACAAGCATGCCAACATTCTCTGCCCAGGATCTAAATCTGTGACTTTTCGACAGTTAGTCCAATCATCACACAGTAAGGCTATGAAGACTCATCAACAAGGTTGACTTGTGTGTACTTTACCAGTTACTTTAGCAAAGTTAATGACATAGGTTCACTACATAGGCAATGTCCAAGCTTTGTAGTAACCTTGCCATGAGGTATGTACTCTCCAGCATGGCATGGAGAAGCTAGGTAGCCAGTGAAGTATGCGTAATGATGGTGTTGCATGCTTGTATTTGGCAACCTGACAGATTAATTTGGCAATGTTCAAACTTTGTAGTAACTTTGCCCAGCGGAAACCTGGATTTCGACATAGGCAATGTCCAAGCTTCGTAGTAATCTTGCCATGAGGTCTGTACTCTCCAGCATGGCATTGTCTGGAGTAGCTAACTGAACTGCAGTTGTTACACAACAAGCATGCCTACTTTTTCCTGCCTGGAAATCAAACATGCAACCAGGTTACTAGCATGGGCATGGGCAATGTTCAAGCTTTGTGGTAATTTTGTCCAGAGGAAACCTGGATTTTGAAAGGAACTTCAGAACCTTCTGCAATTTATCCTGCATGAAATTGTCTAGGCCCTGAGCACACAGTTGTTGGACAACAAGGGAATTGTAGCAGTAGATGGCCTATGCCCTAATGTGTGCTTTCTTCAGCCAAATTGTAGGTCGATTTTGCGAAGCCTGGATTTGTGAAATCCTAGTAAGTGGTCACCAAGTTTTCAAGATATCTCCACAACGTCCTGCAACCTGTTTTTGTTGTTCTCACAGGCTGTCTAGCGGGTTGAGGATATCTTGGCTTGGGTATCAAGCTGATAAAGCAGTCTGAACAGTCAAGCAGAGGCAGTAGATGACCTAAGCTCGGGTATGGGCTATCTTTGCCAAATCTTGCAAGTCAATTTTGCTGAGCTGTATTTTGGAGTACTTCAGGTACATTTTCATCCCAGTAAGTTAATGACTGAGTGTCCAAGTTCTCAGGATATCTCAACAACGTCTGGGGACCTGTTTTCAGCATGTGGGTTGTCTAGCAGGTCCAGAAGCTCTTTGCTGGGCCCTGAGTCAGGTGGATCGTCGTCCAGGATTTCGATAGTCTCGGGTTCCTCATAGACGTGTGGTGGGTTCTCAGTGATACCCATTGCACCCCTTAGAGCCTTGGCGCTCACAACATCGCCGGGTTTCACCTACAAGGAGAGATAACAAATACAAATTATCTATCAATACTCTCTTTTTTTCATGATGGAATTCCGACATTCCCGGGTGGAAACGTTTATTCCTAGTCCAGACAAGAGGACAGTTATACCAAAGCCATCACCAATGAATACCCTGGTATTTGGACAATAAAACTCTTGTCTCTAGCTCATGAAAATTCCATGATTTTCACAGGATTTGATTATAGTTCCCTCAAAAACATCACCTTCTCATGATCTGAGGCATATTTCTGAAATACCATAACTTTGTCAGGTTTTTCAGTTAAGCTGGGTACCCTGTCAAATCTCTCTTTTGCACAAACGACAGGATGAAGTGTCAAAACTCAAGACCCAGGATTTTGGGACCCTAGCATTCTTCAGTCAATTTGATTTTAAAGATTTAACCCTGATCGATAATACCATGAGTGGAAGGATGTGGAAGCCACAATACCACAGCAAACACACTAAATGCTGTAAATTTGCACCTGGATATATCAGAAAGCTGAGAGCTAATATTTACAAGTCAAATTCATAAGATTTTCCTTTTATTCTTGTGAACAATTTTTTTTCTCCAGCTCCCATTCAGATGCAAAATGTTTTGTTTGATAGAAGACTTTCAGAACTACACGTCCTTTAACGGACAAATCATAACTGGGATGTGGAAACAAATTCAGAAATTTGTTTACAAGGTAGTAGAAGAATAATAATTTGTATTGATTTCATTCGTGAATATCACCTCTCATCTTTCTGCTTTCAAGGTGGGAAGTGTAACATTTACTGAGTACAGTCCCTATTGGCAGCCTCCACATGATTCCCCAATGTCATCAATTAGGGGGAAAAAGAATGACGCAAAATATACAAATAACTCCATATACTCTCTTCTTGTCTGTGCCGGTTCAAAGAGAATTTGTTCTGTGACCCATGACACACCTTTATTCTCAAGGCCACTAGAGGTCAAATTTGTCATATTCCACAAAATTAGATGGATGTGGACTACAGTCAGTCAAGAACAAAGTCACCAGAGATCAAATTTGCATATTGTGGGCAATATTACTTGGTCCTGAACATAAGGATGGCCATTTCAAAGCCACTGTAGGTAAAATTTGCATCATTTTTGCAATATCAGATGAGAGCAATATTGGGTAGAAATAAATGAGGTCAACAGAGGTCTAGTTAATTTATCCAGGGAGAGATACATGGGTGATTTTATGCATTATGTTAAATTCGTTTATGGATGCGCTCACCTTTGCGATCAAGGACTGTAGGTGGCTGTTGACGCTATCGGCCAGACTGTTCTCACTCTCTGTCGGCCCAGGGACATACTGGAGGTGTATGGGCGGCTTCTGGCTCAGTCGATGGTTCTGGGTCTTCGCCAGCTGTTGTATCAGGTCAGAGGTCGCCTCCAGCTGTGAGCTCACATCCTGTGGCTCGTCAGGCAAGGTGACTCCCTGGGCCTTCAAATCATTGGCTGTTGATCCCCAAAAGAAAAGACATAGACAGCGTTAGCTCGAACTGTTTGTTCTTGAGCAAGGCACTTTTTGGGGACTATGAGGAGATGATGTACATTGTACAATCTGCACTCATACTCGGTGGGTCTTGATCTCTGGAATAACTAGCCAGCCTGCTTGTTCCCTATGATCCTGCGACTTTTGGGTTGCTACACATTTGGCGTGAACGTAGGGTGAATTCAAGAGCATCCTACTGCTCTCTTTCATCATCCGGTACAACAGTGTCAAGAAATATCATGGTTTTGGGTGTGTAGTCACAGCCGTCTCCACCGCGAACATTATGCGCAATAAATTGCAGATTAAATGACCGATTGATCCCAAAGTTAGTACTTGCCCCTCCTAGTTGAATATTGGATGAGTTTGAAAGTGGGCATTGCTGCATGACTGCTGCTCTCTATTTTCCAGGTTTAATACAAAATTAGTTTGTCAGATGAATTCATAACCTGGTGGTTGTGGACTACTGCTGGGACTGAGAAACATCGAGGTCCTATTTGCATCATTCACGCAATTTTCTTAACTTTGTCTGATTTGAAGGAAACATAGTGGGTGTGGACTATAATTGGTGCTGAACAACATGACTGACTCACCAACAGCTGGTAAGAATGACATGTCGATGCCCAGGTTGGCCAAGGACTTGAGAGACTCCATGTTGAAGCCAGGCGGGGGTTGGTCTGCAGTCTTCACACATGCATTTGGGTCGACTGGCTCACCACCATTGACCTTGGAAATACAGTCAAATAGAACGATATTATTGAACACCTGTGCCACTGTTCGGGTCGGAAGTGATGGCAGTTGGTAATGAACTTCAATCATGGAAATGAAAAATCACTTGCATGACACAGTTTTCCCATATATTCCTTTCATTTTGGAGGCCAGAAGCTAGAATCCTCAAACAATGGATGGCACACACGCTCAAAAATATTTTTTATCAACCATGGTGGCCCACAACTCATATGTGAAAAATGTGATTGTTCTTCGCATAAAAATGACTATAGATCTCATTATCTCAGCCACGAAGAAACTTACGAACAGACACATTCATGCATGTTTTACAATAAAGATGAGACATAATGCAGTGAAATGCAGTTCTTATTAGGAGACAGTCATACCGCATACCAAAACTCACATTTGCATCTGTGCCAGGATTGGTTGATTGTTCAGGGGGCATGTCCTTCTCCCTGTGGTTCTGAAGGAAGACATGCAAGAATTTTCTCAGTATTTATGTTTTGCAGTAATTTATCTAAAGAAGACATTCTTTCTCTCTCTCTTGTCCAGTTTTAATCCGGTTTGATCCCCTCACGAGGGTGGCCGGATTCACCTCACTGTAACAGCAACCGCACTTGTTGCCATCAAGTAAGGATTTGGTGGAGCAGAAGTTTTACGACTGGATGCCCTTCCTAACATCAACCTGTTTTACAGATCAGGCCTATTCTCCCTAAAAGTCTTCTCACCAAACAACCGAAACAACCACAAAGGCAAAATAGCAACAAAGGAATTGAATAGCCACAATTCTATACAATACAATATAAATATGTTCATAGCACTAACTCCAATATGATCAAAGCACTGACCTAAGAGTAAAATGAGGAAAGCTAATATATGATCAAAATAGCAGCTCAAAACATTATATGTGTGATATAACACTAATATAGGCATATAGAGTAACATACAACAGTCATAAGTAACATGCTCACCAATAATAATCTCAAGCATGAAAAATTGACGATCTGTCTTGTGAATGTTCAGGTGTTTGACTTACTAGTTTAACCAAAAATTTGGCCATAATTAGTCTTTCAATCGGATGTTCACAAACACAATTATTAGCTAAAGGGAAGAGCAGAATTGAAACGCCCTCATTCGAAAATGTCACAATTTTTTTCTCCAATCATTGAGTAAACAAACAATGGTGGCCTAGTGAAAGAAACTGACAGGTGGTAAAATGTCTTGTTTTGTGTTGTTGTTGTTGTGTGGGGGTTTTTTTTGGGGGGGGGAGTGGGTGCAGGCCATTTTTGAATTAGGAATTTCATACATTCAATGACTGCTATTAGGACATGTGTATAACATGGAGCAAAGTAAGATATAGATGAGACCTCTCCATAAATCCACATGCATGAGATTCCTCGAAGGGAAAGCAGGGAGGGAGGAAGAATAAATTTGGGCGGGATTTATGAATGAGAGAGAATATATGTTTACCTGTTAGGATGCGAGCTGGGAAGCATGAACTGGAACTCTACGAGGCAGATACCATTGGCCATGGTGGAGTGTTGGAGGCAGTTCAGTTCATAGGCAATGTAGGCACGTCGGACGTATACCTATCAGAGGGATTGGAATCAGATGATGTGATTATTCTCATCTCTAGTATATGCGAGAATAATAATAGCATCTGACAGTTGGTACTCATTGCGCCAATACAATGATTTAGTCACAACTAAGAAACCAGTTGAAGTGATGATTTTGAAACCTGCATAGATGAAAGGAGCATATTTCATAACCCCATTGTCCGAGTTGTAGAACTCAATTCATCAAGATGAGGGACTCAAGGCTAGTATTGAGGCCTCCAGCACTGTAAATTCCTGCTTGGCGGGACCTCTACACAAGAACCTTATACACTTGAGTGCATTCTTCCAAAGTACAGTCAATTTCCCAATCGAGAAAAGAACAGGCTAAAAAAGGTTGGTATCTATCGTTGACCGATTAACTTCAGCCAGATATATTGGACATAAACTTGGGACATTGAAACCCCTTGAACACAGGTTTCCATTATGGTTGTTCCAGTGGAGATTTGAATAGTAGCAACGTTGAATATTTGTGTTTTTTCACCCCGTATCAATAATGTTCTCTTGCCAACATTCTTGTTAGCTACACAACAGTAGGAATTATTGATCTGGTTATGGAGGATCTGACCAAGCTATCAATGAGAACATATTCATTGCAAAGTATACATGCATGCACACAAACTGAGTGATGTAAGGAATGGAATAATGCTATTCGCCTAATTTCACAGTGCTGAACACAATGTATAAGGCGCTCCAGAGCTCTTGATATATCACCCCAAGCACGTACCAAACTCGTGATAAGCACAGCATATGTTGTGACACATCTTGAAGGGATCGGGCTTGTTGCTTAACAGCCCAAAAGTTTAAAACATGCTCAAAACTTTTCGCGACATCCAGTGTCAGCTAAATATGTCATTGTTGTTTTCTAGATACACTGTGCTGTGTTTGTGATACATCATGTTCGACACATGCTGCTCGTGCAGTGCATGCAATACCCTCTTTTGGTACGAACCTAATACAAGATATTCATGATGTACACAATTAGTACAAGCTAAACATGTGGTCAGTAGGTTGATAAGGCACAAACTAAGCTTGTTTTAAGGTTGTGCTGTCTCATAGTCAAACTGTGCATGCTCGTGGTAGGCCTAAACAATGAAAATGTGCTTCTCTAGTAGCACAGATTAGATGTATTCTTTTTTTTTTTGCTTAGGTTTTCACTCGCCAGACACAGGTCCTGATCTCATACAAGTTGGCGAGGGTGCATACCAGGATACAGCACTCTTGTCAGCTGCGAACCCCAGCCAGGCTCACGGACCAAGGCAATGCCTCTGAATCGTGACCTCAATTCGGAGG
>JAUOBX010021120.1:0-14128 GCA_032360705.1 Eupentacta quinquesemita
CTTGGCATCATTGGCAATGTCCTTGATTAGATTCGTGAATGGCTTGGTAATAGAGACGAACGGGTTGTAATTATTGGACGTTCGTCTACTTGGCAAAAGGTCACTAGTGGAGTAGTGGTGTTCCACAAGGATCGGTTCTTGGGCCATTGCTCTTCCTGGCTTATATCAACGATCTTGAAGATTCCATGCATTCCAAAGTTAAAAAGTTTGCGAATGATACAAAGTTGTATCGGGAGGTTGTCTCGACTGATGATGTGGCAATTGTTCAAAGGGACCTATAGATTCAATTTTCAAATGGTCTTCCGACTGGCAAATGTTTTTCAATGCTGATAGGTGCAAAGTTATGTATGTTGGTAATCACAATTGCAACACTTCTTTCAAGAAAAATGGACAGCGTATTCAGCAAGTTACTTCTGAAAAAGATATCGGCGTTCATCTGGAGTCATCTTTGGAACCTTCCAAGCTGATGCTGCGAGGGAAGGTAATTGGATTCTTGGCTTGATTAAACGTCACTTCAGTTTTCTTGAGGTCAGGTTGTTTAAGCAACTAGTGAGACCTCACTCAGAGTACTCAGTCCAAGTGTGGAGTCCATACTCCTCAAAAGATAAACAGTTGATTGAGAACGTTCAGAGGAGGGCTACTAGACTAATTAGTTGGCTGCGGGATTTACCTTACACGGGAACAGATTGAAGAGGCTAGGTCTAACTTCGATGATTCTGAGGCGAATTGGCAGTGACTTGATTCAGGTTTTAAAAATTGTCCATTGATTGGATGGTCCTTCCTTTGACTACTAAACTTGAGTTTACCTGAGTAACTACCAATAGGGGACATCGCCTCAACCTCCATGGTAAACGACGCAGGTTGGATATTCGTAAGCACTTCTCACAGAGAGTTATCAATGAGTGGAATAGCCTTCTGGAATCTACGAGTGTGAATTTGTTCAAGAATAGCCTTGATTCGTTTGTCAAGAACTGCGGTCGAGTCCTGTAGGCATTGGTTTATTTCACTTCGGGTGTTGTGGCTTCGGGATCGTTTATGAGGAATTTTGTCCCTCCTGACCCTTCAATAGTCAATACTAAACTAAACTCACGAGCTGGTACGTTGGTCCATCAGCGACCTAATTAGCGACGTGGTATGAGCTTGTGAGTCACTCGAACCTGTTACGAAACATGCGCGCTTGGTTGACAGAGGGCTGAAGAGGGTTAATTAAACATGGGAAATTATGTCAATGCTAGAGCGGAAATATGTAATATGTTAATTACGTACATGGCGAGGTTCGTCTATCAGAATCCTTAGAGGCCAGAGTGCGAAGAAAGCACTGTTCTGGATTAACGAAGATACTGGTTGTGGATATCTGACCATTTTCTAGCATGAACATAAATGGAGGAGATTATGAAGGAAGCCAGAGTCCACGATGGAATATCAGTGCCCAAGTACTATGCTTAACTGGCCCCGTCTGGTTCGTTCAGTCCTATGCCGGGCGTTGAGCGGTTGAGTCAGGAAGAGAAATCGCTATGGTGACTGTCACTAGAATATTCGATTGGAAGAGAAAGAGGCGAAGAGCACATATAGGAGGAAGTCACCGGGTGACTCGACAAAGTGACATGACAAATTCGGAGGCCGGATTCGAAAAAGCCAGGAATGTGCACTAAAAATATGCGGGTTTGAAGAGATGATTGGGGAGAAGGACTGTGAAGCGCTCTGAGATGGGGGTCCCACATCATAGCCTAGGGCACTATGAAAATCCGAATGATCCCATTCCTGTAGTGGCCGGTGACCTTATTGGGTTACAGTAGGCTAATACGAACAGCAAAGGAGATCGCATTTTATCTGAGTTTTATCCTGTTACTGATAAGCTAGAATGCTAGTTTTTAATAGGCCTACCCTCTGAGTGAGGGCGACAAATATAACGCGCCCATGCGACAAACGGATTGTCTGGAATATTCATCTCAAAGAGCCTTTCAACACCTCACATGAAGGTATATAGCTCCATCTCTTCATCAAGTCTCAATCGTTCACACATCTGCCAGTCTTTGAGAAATAGCATTTTTCAATTTCGTATCCATACCCTATTCGGTTTTATGAGCTCCTGGACAGCTGTTGGAGCTCCAAAACAAAAGGGATCATGCACTCCATATGGCAAACCCACATATTACGTATGGAGTCTCTGCACCCTCTGTTCACTACTTATCGTGTTTCCAAGGTTTGTATACTTTGACCTCTGATGACATTAGATTGAACCACAAAACAATAGATATCATGTACCGGTAGTCCATTAACAAACTTACAGACTAAGTATGAAATCTCTGCATCTTTGCGTTCACTAGTCATCGTCTTAACAAGGTTTTCAGACTTTGACCTCTGTTGACCCCAGATGACTTTGGAACTAATTCTACAACAATGAGGATCATGTACTCTATATGGCCAACCCACATACCGAGTATGAAATCTCTGCACATTCTGTTAACTCGTTATCGTATTTTCAAGGTTGTCATAGTTTTTTTTAGAGTTTTCCATGGTTTACTCGTCGGACACGGGTACCGATCCCATACAAGCTGGCGAGGGTGTATACCTGGATTCAGCATTCTCGTCAGCTGCGAACCTTCGCCAGGCCTCTGAAGGGTGACCTCAATGCAAAAAGGTGGTCATTTTTCACACAATCAGCAACATACAAATCACCTTCCACTCATTGTGAGCATTCGGGATAAAGTACCTCGCTCAAGGGTGCAACGCGGACGTGAACCAATAATCTCTGGATTACCAGCTCGACTCTCTAGCCAACCGGACTACCACGCTCCACCAGAGTGTGGTCCCAGATGACTTTGGACTGACCACTGTCTGTCTATCTATCTATCTATGCCGAACGATTCTCCTTCCATAGTTTAAATCTGATGATCATGATAGTTATTCATTTTTATCAGGTACCACGTTGCTTCATATAGGGTGGTCACTGTTCAGGGATTCAGGGTCGTTTGGTGGGTCATTAGAACCCATTTGTGAAAATATGTCTCCTAGACTTTGAATCTGATTATCATGGAAAGTTGGTCATTACTATCAGGCACTAATGCTCCATATGGGGTGTTCATGATTTGAGGTCCAAGGTCGTCTGGTGAGCCATTTTGTGAAAACATGCCAGATGCTTCTTCTCCTAACAGTTTGAATCTGATGATGATATTGATAGTTATTACTATCAGGTACCAATGCTACATACAGGGTGTTCAGGGATTTACCGTCCAAGGTCAGCCGGTGGACCCATTTGTGGAAATATGCCAAATACGTCTCCTACTAGAGTTTGAATCAAATGATCATGAAAGTTGCTGATTATTATCAGGTACTGGTGCTCCATATAGGGTGTTCTGGATTTAAGGTCCAAGGTCTTTCATTGGGCTATTTGGGCCATTTTGTGAAAATATGCCAAATGCTTCTCCTTCTAAGAGTTATGATCTGATGACCATGAAAGTTGATCATTACTATCAGGTACTAATGTTCAGGGATTTAACATCCAAGGTCGTTGTGAAATATGTGGAATGCTTCTTCTCCTGGAATTTGAATTGAATGATCATGAAAATAGGTTATTATTATCAGGTATCAATGCTACATACAAGGTGAAAGGTGATTTAGTGGCTAAAATGAGTCATTTCCTGGACAACACTTCTTCTCTCACAGAATGACCAAAACACCTCCGATTCACAGATGAAAATAAACATGTGAGCTACTGGGCCATTGGCACACATACGCTCGCCATCGCATAGATTCATTTCGCCTCCGGCACGGGATCAAAAAGTATGATTGTGAGGACAAATATAGAGAAGTAATATTTATTTACAATTCCATTGAAGTTAATAATATAACAATTAGATTCTCAGACAAGTCTGGTGAATCGGTAACAAAATTATAGGATACAAAACCTGAGTGATCCAATGAAGAGTAATACGAGGGTATGAAACCTTCGAGTAAAATAAATGCCCACCATTGTTATCACAACTAATTTACCGAAATATATATATATATGTGTTTCTAGAATGGCTATACATACAAATAAAAATGTTTTTTTGTCCTCCAATCAAACATTAAAACCGTTTCACATGTTGGAGGGACACCACAGCTACATGTGACGAATTGCGGAAATACAGCAAAAAAGAAAATACTCTAGACAATAGTCGCTGACTCGCCTAATGTATAACATAATAATACTGGCTGCACCTTATATATATATGTTTGGAAAGTTGAAGGCTTCACCATTCCCTGAGAACTTTTCACCCAGTCCAAGAGAACATGGTTCATGCAGGAAAGAACATGTAGTACTAGCAAACATTTGTATGAACTTTACCCATTCAACTGGGTCCAAAGTTATTTTGTATTTAAGCTACAATCCACCACAATATATCTCAATCCCTGAAAATGTCACCTCAATAACCCAACTCCAACCTGACCCCAAAGTAAAAGTCTACATGCAATTACTAGTATGCCATTTATGAGCATCATCGAACAAGTCCAAGTACAGATATCATGTTTACAAGCTAGAGTATCATTTTTAAAATGAATGTTTGCATTTCTGTTAAAAAATGACCTCTGGTCAACATCCAATATGCTTTATGCTGATTAGAAAGATACACACCATCACACATTTCACCTAGGTCTGTCCAAGCATTCAGGACTAATGTGTAAAAAAATTGTTCACCTACGTCGACCTCAAGAGCTTACCCCGAAACAGCACGGGTTTTTACACAACATGTACACTCAAAACAAATTGATCACAAAGTTCCTTCTCAAACTTTGTTCAAAAAGGGGCAATGATGATGATGGGCAAAATAGTGAAGATTTTTGCACAAAAATGATTAGGGGTCAGTGTAAGAGCCTGCACCTAATTAGTGTTTGTAAACGAAAATAACTAAACAGAAGAATCCTATTCACATATGCAGCATTGTTGCCTTCCATGTCAATGAAAGAAAAAGAAGAAAAAAATGTCTAGAGTTGGTCAACCTGACTGTGCATCAAAAGGAACTTTTTTTCTTCTATTCAGCCACTTTGACTAATTACTACCTAACGAGGAGTGATCATTTCACCGAACCTCTCAATCTCAGAGAATCTAGTTGTGAAGACTGTGAACAATCCTGTGTAACATCAGCAGAACACAATAAACACGAACACACACCCACATGCATGCGCACACACACACACACGCATGCAGCCACACACACTAGCAGAAACACACACTTCCACCTTACTTCCAAGGACGCTATCGTTAAACCCTCACTTTGACAGTAGAAACAACAGTACGAAATATCTTAAAATCTGTTGAAATGACTCTCTACAAAGAATGTAATGTCTGTGTACGAAAAGACACACACACACACTGACACATACACACACCCACTGTCATCACCCTACCTCCAGAGACTACATTGTTGTTTTCGTTGGGAAGAATGTCATCCCAATGAATACACAAACATACATGCCACACAAATAAACACAGCTTAGTGTTGACAAGCAGCCTGCTGGTCATTCCAACACAATGGTGATCACCCATAGCATCACAATATTTCCTAATGATACTTCTACACTAACTGGACTGGCTACGATCACTTGTTAGAAATCCATCATAGAGCAATATCACATGTACTTGGGGAGATGATGGTGTTACTGTATGAGGAGAGGCTCTCAACAGAAGAGTGGTGATGCACATGGGGACAGGCTCATAACATTATTTCTTACAATGGATACAGTAACAGGCCCCTTGCCACTCTTCCGAAGTTCTAAGATGGTGCTAGCTTCAATAATAGAATCACCTGGTTCCTCCTCATCAAGAGGAATTTCCTCATCTGAGTCGGACTCTAGTACAGTGACGCTCATGTCTGCAGACTCTTGTGGCGTCTGTTCCCACAGCATCAAGCTCCTCTCACATACGTTCATCCTCGCAAGACCCTTGATGCCAGCGTACGCTGCAAGGATGGAACTCTCCTCTACCTTTCGCTGATCAATTCCTGGATCAAGTCCTTGCAGGAAGTCTGACAGGCCGCTAGGCAAATGGAACCTGGGGCAGTCCGGGAAAGAGGACCCTTTGGGAGCAGCAAAGTCAAACAGCAGGAGCCTGCTGTGGTCTAGATCACTTTCTAGGAGATGGACCATGGTCTTGCTGACAGTGCAGCCTGCCCAGGAGTCAGGTGACCTGTCACATGACCCATAACGGTGGTGTTCATGTGATGGTACAAGAATGGCGAGGTTCTCATCCCAGAGGAAGCAGAGTGTCTCACGCTTGGACCGGGCCTCAGCCAGCCACGGCGAGGTCATGACCTGTCCAGGGTCCCATACGGTATGGATGGCCACGGGACACTTAATGTGGACTCGGAGTAGTCGCCTCAGGTGATCACAAAAGTCCTGCAGTTGAGAGTTTGGGTTGCATATCAGTCTGACTCCAGACAGCATGGCAGAAGAATTCACGCTGGGACCTAAGAAAATAGGGGACAAAAGTCAAAACATGAGGGCTTGGGTTAATATAAATGTATATATAAAGTAACATCACACTGAATATATGTATATATATATAGTACATAAATCACTTAATGAAGTGCTTCCATCATGAAACGTGTGTGACAGCACTTTACAAGTATATCCCCTGGTCATTGGGACGAGTCACAGCTCCCCCACAGTACAAAAGTGGAATCAGCAGCAGTTGCATCAGCGCCCAAATTGCTCCTGGTCATCGCATGTTCCCATTTCCACCTGGCAGGATAGGGCAATGAGGCCCGAGGATGCACTGTGGCAGGACCATGGGTATCTGGAGATCACAGATCCAGCAGAGCAATCACCACTAGACGACTATGCTGGACATCAAGGAACCATTACACCATGTGTTGAAGGAAGAAACATTGAGTTGTTCTAATAACCAAAACAGCTAGAAGCTGGAGAAATATCTGTGGTTTTAAATAAGATGGTGGAAAATGACTACTGGAGCAGCAAGCAGCTGTCACAGCAATACATTTTAGGGTGCAAAATATTCCTAAACACTGACTCGAATCAGAATAACCATCACAACAAAGAAGGCTATCAGTTTATTTATTCTACTCTGCCTTTGATGAGAAGTAGCAGTTTTTTCAGTAGCAATTACTTTTTAAGGTGACCTCAATATGTGCCTGTATTAGCCTAAATTCCTGCTATGTACCAGTATAGTTAATGACAACACTGACCAGTACCATGGTAATTCACAGATGCACATTATCTGTGAATTTAGTAGTTCAGCTTGGTCTGATGAGAAATGAGCAATACCTAATTTTGCATGATATATCTACTTTCTTTAATAGCGCTCCCCCACATCAGTGACAGGATCAAAGCACTCTACAGATATAACCCTGATCATAGGAAATGGTACGCACTCCGACAGAATATGTGGCAGCAGGTAACCCAGCGACGATTGTACTCAACTTCCTCACAGGTTCCCAATAACGCCTGGGTGGGACAAAGCAATGGAGATGACCCACCTTGCCCAAGGATGCACCAGGCAGATCAGCTGGCTTGGTATCACCAGTCCACTGTTCTAGTACCGACTGAGCTAATTAGAACTTCTCATATGGAGAAAACATTGGCCTGGCTGGCATAATGATAAATTATATGCTCCAAGGCTATGACAAATATTTCCACCTAGTTAGCACAGTTAGGGTCTAAGTCAGGGTTATATTCGATGGGAAATACATTTCTTAAACAAAGGACACACTTCCATAGGGTATATCAGGAACACAATGTGTTAAAACTGGAGGATATGTCCTTCAGGAAATGTGGATAATTGGCTGATATTTCCAAGTGTAACATGAATATTGATATGTTCATATTACGTGGTTGACATTTTTGTTTTATTCTGTTATCTTAGTTAGCAGCACTGAGAGATGAATTTTGAACAAACACTCACAATTGCTCTCCTGCTTCTGCCTCAGGAACAGCACCCCCACTAAGACCAGGATGATCAAGAAGCCTACAAAAGTGGTCAATAACGTGTACCATGACATCCATCCGTGACCTGTGATAGGGAGGAAAAAGACTGCCACAGTAAGGAGAATTGTCAGTAGGCAAGAATGAAGTTTACCAGTTTGTATCTCTTGTTTTGAAGGGCTCGGACTTTACACAAAGGACTCGGAGACTTGGTCAGAGTCTTTTCTGAGCTATCTAAATTACAAGAACAACATGGAATTCAACCTAAATCAATGCTTGTTTTACCCTCAGCATCCAGGTAACATTGAAATTAACACACCAAATTTTGAATCAAACAGTCTACATACAGTACCATAGGACTCTTGTCATAGCACATATTGTGTGTGATACATGTGTGTATAGTACCTCAATTACAAGATCATTTATTCTGTAGTAAGATATTTGCCCCTACCTCACATCCCATTCCATGTGGATTGCTATTTAAGGTATTTATAGTGTATTCTGAGATGGTCAATAAAGCAGTGGGACCTCTACATGTGTGTTCTAGAGACATGTGTTTTGCTGTGCAGACTCACATGACCATCTCAAAAAGTAATTTCACAACTGTTAGTACTTTGAAGATGCTTGCTTGGCATGCAGCATTTTTGAGAACCTTAGTAATGTAGATGTACCCATAGAAAGGGCTAATCAGATTTTGAGGTCTCAGACTCAGAAACCAAGGACTCGGATACCAAGGACTTGAGTACAGCCCTGCATATGGTGTCATGTTGAGGTATCCTATCATTCTGCCCATCAAAAATTCAGGCCTATTTCATGCTCTCCAGAAACATATAATTAATACTTTGCAGAGTGCTGCAAACTGTAATTTTTGTAGTATTTGTAGTATTTACCTATCCTAACCTAACCTAAAAATGTGACTACTGTTCAACACCACTGTGAAGCCTCAGCAGGGACTCAATGCAGACAAAACTGGTTCTTTGGGAAACCCTGTAATAGACAGTCCATGACAGGTATGTGGAACCTTTCTGAAAAAGACACTGTTTACTGGTTGGAGTATTTGGGAAGCCAACACATTAGCTCCCTTAGGATGATATCAATGATCAGGATGAAATCTGTACACATAAAATAGAATATTTCAACAGGTCATAATGCCAGGGCCTAAGAGAAACTGTAGGCCTACATGGCGTTTTTACAGGCCTTTCCTTAATCCATTCCAGATTCATCGGAATTTTTATGTGTCACTCCAAAGGGTTCCAGCTGGTATACTGTATAATCTGTAATAGGAGCCCCTCCCCTTCTTTTGATTTGAGTATCGCTGGAAAAATTAGTCCTAGTTGCATAGCCTAACGATATATACCCTGGAAATATAGCCTCAAATATAACAATATAGCCTAAAAATATACCCTTTATTAGAAGCCCCCTCTTATCAAAATGCAAAGCCCCCGGGGGCGTGTATTACAGATTATAGGGGAAGTTGAATCGAATTAGGGCGGAGGGATTTACAGTTCATTACCATCATGATCATAGTGTTTCTGCATGCCACCCACCCCCACCTCACCCCCACAAAACTCCCTTCAGCTAATAACCCCATGGGTTCCTGGCTGCTCCTCCGACAGGAAGAATGGGGCAATGATGAAGAATTGATCACACTTTAAAGACACATAATGACATGCAGTGTCTTCAATTCTATTCTTCACTTCAAATACAAAGGAAATTTTCAAGATAATTATGTCTGTGATTTTTCTAGCATACTTACCTCTCAATTGTGGCACAAATCTGAATGGGTCATAGTATTGAAATACACAATCAGGGCACTCTTCCTCGTGAATTCTTATCTGGAGCATGGAAAGTTATTGACATTTAGTAGTGAAGCATCATAAAAACAATAGATTCATCAGTGATATTATTTCCAATAATTAATTATACAATAATATATATCATATAACAAGTGGTTTCCGGGAACATCAGCCTCCCTTTTTTGCAATCAGTGGTCTTCATACTAATTCAGTTCCAGCCAGGTTAATTTCTTTACTCCACAGATTAATTTTCTCAGGACTGATGGTAGTCCATACATATACCAAGTTCCGTCAAAATCCAACAAACCTTGAAAATTGGCATGAATCATGCAAATTAGACACATTATATGTCCTCAGATGACTTTATTCACTTCACTTTTAAGCTTTTTGAGACTAATGGTAGACCATACTCATTCAATTTTGTACAACACTTTCGAAAATTCACATGAATTATGCAAATTGGACTAATCGATTATCCTATTTTCAGCTCAACCAGAAAGCCAAAAGGCTTCAAGTTAGTTATTCCTTGACTGCGAGGACATCTGATGGCCTCAATGATGGAGATCACATACTTTTCATGGGGAACCTATATACATCATGTACTCATCATGGGGAACACACATACCAAGTATGAGCTTGATACAGGTGGAGTCGAGTTATCATGGTAACAAGCTAAATTTGGCCAAAATATTGGTTTTTCTATAAAAAAAATCCATTTTTGCCCGAAAATGACCCCTGGTCCACACCAAAATCCATAGAGTTCCTGTACACCCCAAAACAAAGCTACATACCACATTTCAGCTTGATCGGACCGAGCATCCTGGACTTATGCTGTTACAAGATTTTCCGGTTTGGCCAATATTGACCCCTGACCTGACCCCAAAACAATAGGGATCATGTACTCCTCGTGGTGAACACACATACCGAGTGTGAACTTATTCATCCAGGTGGGGTCGAGTTATCGTGTTAACAAGCTAAAATTCGCCAAGATATTGATTTTTCACAATTTTCGTCCAAAAATGAGCCCTGGTCCACACCAAAATCAATAGGGTTCCTGTACTCCCCGAAACAAAGTTACATACCACAATTTAAGCCTGATCAGACTGAGCATTCTGGACTTATGCTGTTAACAAGATTTTCGGACTTTGACCCCTGTTGACCTCTGACCTGACCCTAAAACAATAGGGATAATGTACTCCTCAATGGGAACACACATACCAAGTATGAACTTGGTCCATCCAAGTGGAGTTGAGTTATCATGTTAATTAACAAGCCAGGCGTCACATACACACACACACACACTGTCATGACTGCATAGATTCCTTAGTAACTTTAGGCATTAGCGCAATAACTCTCTAATACGCTACCCGATTGATTCGAAACTTGGTACACACGTCGGCCCTAGTTGATTTTTGGATGGGTTCGAATGTGGGCACAGCAGCACGACTGTCCAACAGGTTTATAGGGAAAATATAAGGTTTGTCCGATTTACCCTGAACTTAGTGGGTGAGTACTACAGTTGGTTCCGAGAAACATGACAACACTTTCAAGGTCATCAAAGGTCTAATGTGTGTAATTTATGTGATTTTCCAAACTCTGTCGGATTTGAACGAAACTCGGTAGATGTGGACTACTGTCGATCTTGAGAAACATGACCGTAATTTTGAGGTCATCGGAGGTCAGATGTGTGTAATTTATGCGATTTCCATAACTTTGCCGGATCTGAACGAAACTTGGTAGATGTGGACTACTGATGATCCTGAGAAACATGACTGTCATTTTGAGGTCACCGAGAGGTATGTGCGTGATTTATGCGGTTTTCTTACTTTGTCAGATTGGAACAAAACTTTGTGAATGTGGACTAAAGTTGATTCTAAACAATATTTTGGTCATTTAATGGCCATCAGAGGTGACTGAGAACGACATGAATTACGCAATTTCCCCAATCAACGGAGGTCAGTATCCATATTTAGAGCAGGGATATACACATGGGCGGTTTACCCGCCTGCACATGTCTAGTCATATTATAACTTAGTTATGCATGAGATCTGATCACTTTGTGTTTTTCCAACTCTGATACATCATGCAAGTTTTCAATCTTATTAGCCATTCCATTCAAGAGACATCGATCATGCTAAGAAGAGAGTAGGACCTAATAACACACATACACACACACATGCAACCAAGGGATTGTTTAGTCTTTCCTCAATTTTGTTCAGGTGAGACAATGAGAGTGCCAGTGTCTTTTGGCAAACCATTTGAAAGCCGATGAGAAATCTCCAATTTTGGTGGAGGATTCTCCGGGTAAGATAAGTTCCAGAACCTTCAGGTAGAATTCTCTTCTTATGATGTCTGCATTTTAGCACACATAAATCCCTCAGCTGCAATTGGCATACAGTGGAATGCCCTGAAGGATGTTCAACTATTACAAACATCTACTTGACCATTACCATGACAGAATGTTAAAACCTACAAAACCCTGCATGGGAATCAGATTAGCTCTTTGGCAGAGCTTCAAACTTGTGAACAAGAGGTTGCAAGTTTGGATCCTGGCCAGCTGGCTTTTTCGGTGCCTCGTCCCACCCAGGCATTTCTGGGAACCTTGTGAGGTGACTTGTAGAGTGGTGAATAGTAACATGTGCCATATTTGGCAGCCCTATTTGAATGTCCCCCAGGGGACATGGTAACTTGATACACAGAGTCTGTGCATCAAGAAAGAACCTAATGAAATGCGTACTATGAAGTGCGGGATTTATGAGTCACCAATGATCAGGGGTAATATCTGTGAAGCGCTTGGTTCATGTCATTGACATGGGAAAGCACTATAAAAGAGCAAGATATTATTATCATCACCAATTACACATATAGTACCCTCCCTGAACTTTACAAGTGTATTTTGTCATATTGAGAAATGATTTCATGCTGCACTGACAATTCCAGGTCAGCTTTTCCTTCATATCATTGTTTGGATGAATGCACTTCTAAAGGCCAAGGGTCATATGCCGGACTAACTTTGAATTTGAGACAGTAGCATGTTGCTTGTTGAGCTTTCACATTTTGTGTTAACAGTTTTCACCCCAAGGATGTGAGGGCCACACGAAGACTACACACAGTCAATGCTGTCGCTTTCAAGATGACTTTACAAATTCCTACCAGAACTACAGAAGATAATAAATTAATGGAAATTTCTTCAATAATATTGATGAACGATTCTGTTAGCATTCATTGAGATAGCAGTTATAGTATACTCTCCCCAGGGTACTCAAGACCTAATGTTTTGCATCAAATTTGTATAATGAAGGTTTATCCAGTTCCCCTGTAATGAGGCTAGGTTTCAGCACACATTGTGGTTCCCCCACCTAAAGGCGGAAAGTGGGCCAGGGATTTCTTAGTCCGAATCAAGGGAGTATTAGAATAACTGAAGGCAAGTCTACATGACTATTGGTTTTTGGGAGCTATCGATCATAATATTGTGGTAAAATAAGGCTTTTACGCTGATTTATTAACATGGTGAGTGGTAATTTCCACTCATTAGAAGGCTTCAATTCATGGGTATATCCCACCAACTCAGAGGATTATTATAGTGTGTATTATATTAATTCCATGCTTATCAACTTTTTGGGACAATAGCAATTGTTATTATCATTTCTACTTCGTAATAAACACGGCATGTATCATATTAAGTCATGTTCACTCAGAAAATTAATAAACAATAACTAATATGGTATGATTCTAGGCTGGGTTCTAGGAGTGAGTCCTTCTCAGAAAATACAAAGTGCCCACTTCTGTCTACTTACAGCTGGTGTGTACGACTGATAAGGAATCACATGGTCAAACGTAGCATTGATAGATCCATCACCATTCTGTTTGGAGGTAAACAACATTCATTAGGATGAGTAAGATAACAATGAAAATACGATAGTACAATAACAACTCGAACATAAGTGCCTATTGTTCACTCATCAAATAGTTAGTAATATTCAACAGAAAACCTGCGATATTTAGCTATATATTGTAGTGTCATCCTAGGACAATCCAAGGATCAAGCTCAAGGTGTTTATGTTCAAGGAAAACCTAATCAAATCTGTCAGGGCTCAAGTTTATACAATTTTGTGCACACAAACACCAATGTGTCAGGTAGTTCCATCCACAGGAATTGGCAACCAGTACCTACATCTAGTGAGTAATTAAAATATCAGTTGGCACACAAGAACCATCGTCTTGAATAATACATTTTTGGTACAAGATAAAAAGGTGACATGTCCACCCCACTTACATGGTATGAATGCAAAATAGAGGGCAGCAGCAGTGCAATCACACCAACTCAAAACATTCTCTTTTAAAGATTACAGCAGCCAGGGCCGTTGGTAGGGTCATGCGATTGGGGGGGGGGGGGGGGGGGGGGGGGG
>JAUOBX010021230.1:0-14128 GCA_032360705.1 Eupentacta quinquesemita
CTTCTATTTGGCCCACTGTCACAACTTCCGGCCTGGAATCCAAATCGCCCAATTTGTCCATGTAATGCATATAAATCTGGTTCTTATATGATGCTTTATCACTGCTTTAAAACAGTCTCAAAGCACTTAACAGATATTACCCCTGATAATTATAGTGACCTGATGCAAAGACTCTGTGTATCAAGTCATCATGTCCCCCAGGGGACATCCCAATAGGGCTGCCACATACAATGCATGCTACTATTATATACAATTTTTTGGCTTACGAATGCCAGTCTCTTTACATTTTGGCGGATATACACAGCGACAATGATAAAGGACCTCATTCGCTATGTGTGTAACCAATTTAATGTGGAATTGCCCATTCCCAACTCGAGATATTCACCCAGCTTCTATTTATCAGAGAGCTATCCGATTTATAGTCCGATTTTTGTCGTTTTCCGATATGACGTCACATTAGAATGGAGCTGGCTAAGGGCCTCCAGGCTAAGACGCCAAGGAAAGGTATTTATGTTTTGTATCAGCCTGTATGAACCTCATTACCACATTCCTTGGTAGTCAGCCTAAAATCAAGAGAATCGTGTAGCAATCCGATAAAAAATTGTTATAATGTGACCGGGCCTTTAGGCCTAGGTGGGGGGATTCATTGGAAAGCCAGCCGGTCAAGATAGGGATTTGGACTCAACCTTCTGATTGCTAAGCTCTACCGACTGAGCTAATCCGATTCCTGTAACAAGGCAGTAACATGTTACAATAAAATAATTCATACTGAGTTATTTATACTTACCAACCTACCTCACTCTCACCTGTGCTAGTTCAACCCTTGGCCTTCAACTCATTGTGATGTTATTTTCATTCTGTTTTTTTCAGTGTGGACAGTGAGAGAGGTCCATGGCGGGTGACCCTTGATGGACCCTGTATAGACCCCTTCCTCAAACACAGCAGGAACCGTTCCCTGCGCGAGCAGGTGTATCTTGCCCACGTCACCAGGGCATCAAATGGGTCAACAGACAACACTGGTCTCATCGAGGATATGAGGAGATTACGGTCAGTGTCTTTGATTGGATTAGTTTTCTAGGTAAGGAGGAATCGGATCAGCTCAGTCGGCAGAGCTTTGGGCTTATGATCACAAGGTTGTGAGATAAAATCACGGCTGGCTGGCTTCTTCAGTGCCTCATCCCACCCAGGCGCTTCTGGAAACCTTGTGAGGTGACTTGTTTAGTGGTGAATAGTAGCGTGCGCATGCACCCTGGGAGAGACAATGACGTGAATCTAGTGTCTGTGTGTCAGGGCCCTCAGGGGAGAACAGATTGAAATGTGCAAAGTGTGCAGGATTGATGTATGTGTGCGTGTGTGTGTGTGTCTGTGGCGTCTGGCTTGTAAACATGATAACTCAACCAAAACTGGATGTATGAGGCTCATACTTGATATATGTGTTCCCCATGATGAGTATTATGATCCCTCTTGTTTTTAGGTCACTATAGAGGTCAAAGTCTGAAATCCTTGTAAACACGATAAGTCCAGAATGCTCAGCCTGATCAAGCTGAAATTTTGTGTGTAGATTTCTTATAGGGAGTACAGGAATCCTATCGATTTTGGTGTAGATGAGGGGTCATTTCAGGGGGATAATGGGATATTGTGAAAAATTGATATTTTGGTCAATTTTTACTTTTAAATACGATAAGTTCATCCCACCTGAATAAATGAAACTCATACTTGGTAGGTATGTTCCACATGATGAGTACATCAACCCTATTGTTTATGGGTCAGGTCCAAGATCATCTGAGGTCACTAGAGGTCAAAGTATGAAATCCTTGTAAACATGATGAGTCCAGAACGCTCAGCCTGATCAAGCTGAAATTTGGTGTGTAGCTTTCGTATGGGGAGTACATGAGCCTTATTGATTTTGGTGTAGATAGAGGGCCATTTTTGCTTGTGAACACAATAAATCCACCTCATCTAAATAGATGAAGCTTATACTTGGTAGGTGGGTTCCCCATGATGAGTACATGAAGCTTGCTGTTTTGGTGCATGTCAGAGGTAATCTGGGGTCACTAGATGTCAAAGTCTGAATTCCTTTCAAACACGATAAGTCCAGAATGCTTGGTCTGATCGGGCTAGAATTCAGTTTGTAGCTTCCTTATGTTGAGTACAGGAGCCATGTTGTATATGGTGTCAATTGGGGGTAATTTTGAGCAAAAATGAATAATTGTGAAAAAATGATATTTGGGCCAATTTTGGCTTGTATATACCATAAGTTCCCTCTCATATATGACTCATATGACTATATGAATAGTATTGTCCTGGGGTCAGGTCAAATGTCATCTGCAGTCACTAGGGAAATAGTTGGTCTTATAATGCTGTCATTTGGTGTGTACTGTAGCTCCTCATTGAAAGTATAAGCCCCCTATCATTTTCATTGTGGAGCAGAGGTCTTGAGTTAATGAACCCTGCTGCAGGTTTTGAGGTCAAAGGTAATAGGTATAGAGTCAAGGAATCACTAAGCTTTTTGGTTTTCTGGTTTCCAAAAGTGACTGGTGGTAGGTAGGTAAATTCCCTACTATTTGACTGACTTGCAGTCCATACCAATTTGCATTACATTGATGGGGAATCCCTCTTCGATCAATTAGAAATGCCTCACCAAAGAATTATCAAGGAGTGAGTTTATTTGCTAACTTGATTCCTGAGCACGAACCCTGGTTTGGATGAAGTTTATATTAGTTTGATCCATCTTTGCAGTAACTTTGCTAGCTGGCATTACAAGTCTCATACAAATGAAACTAGATGTGGTATGGTGGTATATATCCTAGCGGTAAGGCCCTGGACTTGTGATTCAAAGATTGTGGGTTCGATTCCTAGCTACGGTGTATCCATGGGCAAGGTGCTGTATCCTTGATTGCCTCACTCTACTCAGGTGAAAATGGGGACCTGTGAGGTCCGAATTGTGTTAGAGTGCACTTCTGTGCAGCATCTATGTTTGTTTGAACAAAATACATTCCAATGCTATTTTGTGCCTCAACATTCACTTCATGTTTACCGAGCCATGTTCCGCTCAACGGAGTATTACTCCTCAATACAAATTCCTAATTCTACAACGACACGTAACCTCCGTGTCCCTAAGAATACATTCCTAACAACGTGACCCACGGGAGAATACCGCCCCTCACCTAAACCAGCTAATTCAACCTTAGAAAAGTGACGAGAACACATACTCACATTCTTAACGAATTTGCACGGTCTTATATAATACGGGATCACATTCCCCTGGTGTTAAATAACAGCGTGCCCATGAGTGAGATACAATAGTAACGACTCGATAAATTCGGAGCCAGAATCGAGGTGTGCCGCAAATATTCGTCCAGAGTTACAGTATAGGAATTGCGTTGGCCTGAAATGCCACGCCTGATATCTCCATGATAACGACGGTCGTAATTAATTACGTTACGAGCACTTAGACAACCTACACAGACGACTTCATGGGCAAGAGTAGTAAGAAACAGCATGCACCCATGCTCGCAGCTTAGCCCACTCCTATAACAATAGCTGAAATACCTACGCTTCCACGCAGCATAAGTTAGATCCGCTTAAAACAATACACCGACATACCTGCGCTCGCACCGCGCGTAGCAGGCTGATCACCAATTGTGTATCCCAAACAGGACTCGTCAACTAATCTACGGGTAACTAGATAATTGTAGGGAACGCTTGTGACAGTGGCTGCCATGCAGTGGCGATTTGACAATGTATTGGCTACCAGGTTCTACTGTGGTTGGGAAGACTTGAAATGACAGGAGGGTTGTTTCGGGTTAGTTGACATACACTACGTCTGTAGTAGCAGCTGACTTTATCCCCCCGGCAAAATGGATTAACCCAGCTGCGCGACGTCATTTGTTGACAAACATTTTCTATTGTTAGCTTCCACGCAGATACCTTGGTTGGTTAGATCATGGGGTTCACTGGTTGTTCCTCGGATGGGGACGGGAAATGGCGATTAGTGGCTTGCTGAACCCGAATCTTTCCGATCAAATAACCTGACCTTAATGTTTTTCGGTGAAGGTCGAGATGAGCTAAATCTGCTTCAGGTGGATATTAACTGTCTAAAACTGTTCTCAAATTCGGATTTAGGTTAATTCTGGATATATCTGTGATTGTCATGACAGTTTGAGATATAATGGAACACATGTGTTTAGTAATTCATGTTCTAATATTGTATGTTCACTGTTATAGGCCCAATAACTGACTTTGTTCTTTTACCTGAAAAGATCGGATATCGGATTAGTTGAGTTGGTCCGTTGGTAGAGCCCAAGACAGAGTTCGAATCCCAGCCGATTGACTTTTCCGGTGTGGTCTTTGGCATGACTCGTCCCCCGGGCGTTATTGGGAACCTTGTGAGGTGACTTGTAAATTGCAGTATGCGCTGTTTGTGGCTGTCATTGATACTCATATTGTGTCGAGAATTATTAGACAGTACAACAGACAGAGTACGGGTTTGCCGAGTCACTAATGATCAGTGATAGTATGTTGTGAGTATATTAGAGCAATCACTGACTGAATTTGGAGCTGTATAAATGCGGTATATCATCGACGATTGCGTAATAGAAACGTAGTAAACATCTGAACTCCCTAAATCACCCACAAGGAAGATGGTGCAATCCTATCCTTCTAAGTTGGTGTTTCTCTGCCTCTGTCTTTTCATTTGACAGTCAACAATGACACAGTACCTGTTACGTTCATTGTGTATCGCACCAGTGAGCTCTTCCATACTACTAAGTCCCAGGAGGAAGAAGGGCCTACGGTTGATAGCTTGGTGATATCTGCAAAAGTTGAGGGAGAGGTGCTCCGTGACCTGGAGGAGCCAGTCGTGACACAATTCAACCTTTTGTCTGTAAGTCACGTTCCTTAGCACTTGTCCCATACCTAGCAACAATAAATCGATAGTCTAAGTTAGTGACCCTTTCTTCTACAACCAGACGGACCCAGATGTGCCAGAATTCAACCTGTTGTCTGTTAGTCAACGCTGGCAGTATATCGTAACGGAACATAAATTTGCGCAGGTGTTTCATACCAAGCAACACTAATTGCCGGTACGTGGCCTAACCTGCTATCCTAATTAAGAAAATCAGCGAATTCAAATAGGGGTTTGTTAATCTTCTTATTCTATGACCTAGGGGACCAAGTTGTAACACAATTCAGCTTGTGTCTGTAAGTCAACATCAGGAGCATATCGTCACGGAACATAGATGTGCGCACTTTATTTCGGCTGTACCTAGCCATATTAAATCCCTAGCCTCATCTGCTATCCTAACTTGAAAAATCATTTGACTGGTGGAGCACATATCCGCATCCATCCGCTGCTTACAATCTATCAGCCTTCTCCAAGCCAGCGGCCGACAGGCGATCCCAGCCCTCGTTGTCCCATGATGACAGGAGGCGATATGGATCAGATCGCCTGCAGGGCGGCGCACCATATGGTGGAGGCAGCGCATTTGACGATCGCGAATTAGGCAATCGCTCTTCACTATCCCTGACTCCCATGTTCGGAATTTTTCATATTTTTCAATGTTCCAGAAAGGTTCACAAACGAAGCGAGCCACGAGGTGTGTCTTCTGGGATTTCTCTCTTTTGGATGGACGCGGCGACTGGTCAACTGAAGGGTGCAATCTCGTATCTGGATCTGAGACAGGAAACAACAACGGACTTGTGGAATGCCACTGCAACCATATGACCAACTTTGCAGTACTGCTGGTTTGTTCAGAGACTATCTTCCATCGAATTATTATTATTTTTACATAAATTGTTTACACAAATGCTGTTACTAACTACTTCAGGCTCCATTATCAGATGATATAGACATTGGTCATTATTTTGATAAAAAGGTCTAAACACGACTTTCTTATGACATATCTTAGAGAACCTATTCAGAGTTATCAACCTTTGGGACCTCAATTGCGCAATAGTATGACGTTAATCTTGGGAAAACATATAATTTATTTCATCGCCTTTTTCATTGAAGGGACTCAATTGCGCAATAGTATCTTGGAAAACACATATATTTATTTCATCGCATTCTCTTGAGTATTTCGAGTCCTGGAACTCATTGTTTTGCCAGGTTCCGCTGTTTTTGTTCGTAATTGTTTAATTGTCCTCACCCATTAACTAAGCAGTGCGACCCTATTCAGATGGTTGTCAAGTTAGGACATTGATGCTCACATTTTGAAGGTGAAAAGTTGCCAAGGAAAACCTCATCGAATAGCTGCCTAATGGGATGTTTTCTAAATTGTGCAATGCCCAAGGTAGAACCCCTAATGTCATTCATCTGTGGATATCAGGGTATGGATTTAACGAATACATGTCGTTATTTCTCATCTATAATATGCGCTCCTGTATATTTGGAGCTGATACAAGAACGAATGCGTTTGCGAACTGTTCTTGTTCGCTAGACCCATACCACGTATTGGATTGGAACAGTGGGAACGTACAGCGGTGGCTCGAGTGAATTAATATATCAGGAACTTTTTTACAGTTGCAACAGAACATGTGAGACAAGTTAATACGGAAACGAGTGAATGACCTCATAACTAATATTTGAAGATCGATCTTGTGGAAATAAACACAGTTGGCTGTCTGACATACGGTACGCAGGCATAACGTATGGTTGGCATACAATGAGCCTACAGTAAATGTGTGACACTGGAGCAGGCGTTAATTGCACGATCTCACATGATTCGCGAACTGAATGGGGGGTTACTACTGCAATTCCATATCGAGACTTGTATTTGAGGCACGATACACCTGGCAAACGAGTTGTTATGATTGGATGAGTTTAGGCAGGAAATCGATATTCTGGGGATGGGGGTTGCATTTGGACGCTATACTACTAGTCATGCCGCTAGGATCTAGAGTAAATTTTATCCATACGCCGGTGAGGTATAAATCTCCCCCTCTACACGCTTTCATTGCCCGTCAGTTACGGTGTTGAGCTGAGCGTGATACCCTACGCTGCTACACGACGTCGCCGCTGTCAGTGATCACCCATTATTCTCCTGGAGCTCATGATTAACCCTACGCAGAGAGATACAAATGTTTGAAATTTGCAATGAGAACTCGCGTCGTTTACTAGTAGGTTAGCCTGAAGAATCATGTATCCCTGTTCATCATACACCCAGCAGTCTCGTGGGGCTTCCTCAGTCCAGCGTTCCTCTTCAGGACGTCAACAAATATGTCACGTTGTCTGCCTCTGTTCCATCTGCCATGTCTGCATTGCTGGGCTCATAGAGGTGGAACTGGCTAGCCAGTAAGGTCAGGGTGTCAATGTCATGCGAGGTTTATTCTCTTGTATGCCACCTTGTCTCCCACTCTGGTAGGCTTTCCGTGGAATTTCATGAGGGATGTGTTCTCTCCAGTTGGTATTTGGAGCCGCTCTCTGAAACCAGATTTGTGTTCAATTCGGGGAATTGGTGATGGTGCACCTGGATGCACTGGGTGTTGTAGTATATAGACTATTTGTTTTGCGAGTTGATCAATAATCCAATAGTACTTCATGACTCTAAACAAATGGATATCGATACAGACTGTTCATGTGACATAATCTATCATGGAATAATAATATGTCAATTTGGGTAACCCATTTTTTTCATGTAGGATGATCAGAGCTCGGAAGAGGAAATCAAGAAATTCGATGTCTTAGATATCGTTGGGTGTTCGCTGACGATAACATCTCTCGTTGCAACCACCATTGCCTACTTGTTAGTGAGGTAGGTAGTAATGTTGGTTTGTTCATTCGATCCTCCCTCGCGGGAGCTCGTTAACATCCCTCTTGCGATAACATGCCAAGCTGGCGAAGCCAGTGTCGTGCGAACTAACGCACAAGTTAACTGACGTTCATGACTGGAGGATGGCAATTTGTCTGTTGTCTAATTGCCGCCACCAAGCGAGGCGATCACCGGGAGAGATAACTCAAGACATTCATATTCGTGTTACACCCAACAGAGTCTACAGTACAGTACCCTATTGAAAACTGGACAACAACTTGACTGTACCGAGCGGGTCTCGAATCCGATTACTAGTCCCAGTCGTAATCATGCTCGAGTTTATACAAATAACGATACCGTGTCACCCTATACTTTACCCATATCTTTCTCATATTTATTGAAAATAAACAGGATCGGAGAACAATGAGCCGGTTCACAGTTTCAGCTTTGAAAATAATAATAAATATCACTTATATAGCGCAGAAGACATTGCCAAAAAAGTACAGTGACAAAAACAACGAACAGAGTATAGGCTCATACAAAAGACAGTTATTAGGTCAATTGAACGAGTGAGACATCAACCGTGCCTCAAAGAGTTCGGTGGATGGGGCAGCGCGAATGTCCTATGGAATACTGTTCCAAAGCTTGGGGCGAATGATGTATGAATGTCAGTATGTTAGTGGGGTACAACCACGAACACCGTGACCCACACCAGAGACCATGCACAAGGATTTGTTTGACGATCATTAGAGCCTTCAGTCATTGCCTTCAGAAGTTAAACAATCCGATTATCAAAGGATGGAGCGAAGTGGTTTGGATTTGCATGAATATTGACATGTTTACGTGGAAATTGATGTAACAGTATCAATATATAACAGCATAATACACTGCGCCACACCTTAATACATTACAGTGTCCCCGTCTCAAAGTAATATAACCCTTTCTTGTCAGTTAGTTTCACAATTGGCGTCCAACACACCGAACACGCGGTTAGTCAATGCCCACAGTGAGCTCTATAAACACGATGTTCTCTGTTAGTTATGTCCGTCTATATCACCCCTAACCCACGGTTTGCCAGTTATGCAACTCTTTTGAAGCAACTCTTAACAGCCTCACTATTATCACGATAATACACATTGGGCCACAGTTGAATTCATTACAGTATCCCAATATTAAGTGATGGATCCCTCTTCTCCCGGCCCTACAGTCAGCTCCGCATTCTTCGTCACATTAAACACACTGTTTTTCCGTAATCATAGTAATGCGATTATTCGTCTTGAACATCATCACCATTACACGACATGGTACACCGTCACACGTTATTTCATTAAAGTATCCCCCTCTCAAAATAATATATTCCTTTCCTACTCACAGTAAGCTCCGCGTTCGGCGTTCAACACACGTCCTGGTGAACCTGTATATCGCCATATTGGGGCTGGGACTGTTCTTCCTGTTCGGTATCTTCCGCACTGATTGGCCAGAACTGTGCCGATATTCGGGAGCCTTCATTCATCTGTTCTGCCTAGCATCGGCCACTTGGATCACTGCTGGCGCCGTTCACCTCTATTTCCCGGATGTGAAGTGGTTCATGACCAAGGCGATGATAGCAGCATGGGGTGAGTTGACAGAACATTAGAAAAGTTATACTTCTTACTTAGAAGCCACTTGATGGCGTATCACCACATTACTTGACAGATCTTCTCGTATCTTAGGTACCAAGTCGGAGTCTGCGATCTAAAATAAAACACCTTCTCAGTTTCCCTAAGACATAGAATGCAGCTTGGCATGAATCATTCTCCGTGGTTGCCCCAAAGTTGGTACACTCACTGCCTCCCAATATCAGGTACTGCACATGGCTTTCTATTTTTAGGAATTACCTCATGACATACCAGTACTTGGTGTCTGTTGCTCCCTATCAAACCTCGTACCATAGTGATCAAAGGCACTGCTACAACTCGTAAGAGAGAATCTTCAGCCAGTGCTCATATCCCCTTGCATCACAAGTGTCTCATAATCAGCAATCACTCCATCCATGCAAGTAGTTTCTAGAAGACCGGATCAGAAAGGACTACGCTCTCTGTCAATCACTTAACTACTGACATTACTTTTGTTTTCTGTGGTCACATTGGTAAAATGATGACCCTCAAATTGAATGATTGGCGATTAGTGAGATAGTTTCAGCAGAGAAATGTCATCATCCATTCCTTTTTTAGTCATCGTTAAACCAATGTTCCCAGTTGAAGTAAACAAATGTGTGTAGTGCTAGTACTTGTAATAATAATGGTTGTACATCGGAACCACTACGGATGTGTCTGCAGCCGTTCGAGGAGAAGTCGTGCTGAATAATTTTATCTGCTATCCCCAGTATACATGTTTGTTGCTCGACTTATATTTAACCTAAACAATATTTCAAAACAATTGGAATACTATCAGCAGTTTCTAAAACAGCCCAGATCAGGTCAACACAACTATCCAACATATCTATCGAGTTCCGCTGATCGTAACACATTTTTCTGAATATGTTAGTTCATCGTTCATCTCTATACGAGAGTCGCGATGTCATACGCCTCACATTGATTCATTGTTCATCTCAATACGAAAGTCGTAGCGTCATACGCATTACTTTGAATCAATGCTGCTGTTACATTGTGTGGTATTTCAAACGTAGTGTGTTTGCTCAATCAATATGTGTCTTATAACATCAACATACAGTAATAATAACAGATTTCTGTCGTGTACTTTTCAGTTGATCGAGTGATTGTTCTTAGCAAAATACAAACCAATGCGCGATGTATCAGGAGCATGTTCATCGAATGGCTCATCTCACCTATCGCGGAGTCCGTTAGATAGATCCAGATGACTTTGCTACACTCTAGCTCCACTCCCTCCTGTCCTCGATCTCTCTGCATGCAGGTAGACAGAGACCCGACCACTTTGAGAGCCCCCCCCCCCCCTCCCCACCTTTTCCTCTGTCTGCTCTTCTCATTTTCCTTTTACCGTGCTCTCCGGGGACCTCTTGGCCAGTCCCACTGCATGACCGGATAGTTACCCAATCCCTGATACCACTGCCCATTTTGCTATCTAAAGACCAAGGGTCGTGCATATTAGATTCAAGTTCCTCTAATGCCCCCTGTTTAGTATTCTAGAGGAATTTGACTTGATCTTCGACTGAATTTTACAAATGCGTCTGGGACAATAATTAAACAGTACTTTTGCGCAATAGCATAGTAACATCACGATAGGGGCCCGGTAGACGACCACTACGCAAAGTCAATGCGAAACTAATACTTTCGAGATCCTGTAGCAAACGAACTATAGCTAGTATTTGAAAAGAAACTTCCGAAAATGTTCATTAGATATTAAAGGAAACTGTTATGAATTTCCTTAGTGATTGTTACCTACCATATTGCCGCCAGCAAGGTGCGAACTGACGACATTGACTATGTACAATCCATCACAGTCTAGCGGCCTCCCCATCTTTCCCCCCATGATGTCATCATTTAGGGTCAAATTCGTTCACATAAAATACGATAACTCAACAAGGCAACATGATATAGCCATTATAAATAGATCCGGGCTTTTAGCAAGTCTTCCTCTATTCTGTACCAGTGTGAAGGGAATCCGTGGAACGACTCTTTGTATATTAATAATATCCAGTTCTTATACAGCGTTTTATCACTGCTTTACAGCAGTCTCGAAGCACTTTACAGATATTACCCCTGATCATTAGTGACTCGTCAATCCCGCACTTATAGTGCTCAACTATTTCTGTTCTCTCCTGACGCACCGAAATCGTGTGTCACGTTATCGTGTTTCCGGGGGGACTTCCCAATAGTGGCAGCCACAGGCGGCGCACACTACTCTTTACAAGCCACCTCACAGGGTACCCTTTTTTACACGCGTGTACCATGGGACTATCGAGAGACATGCGTTATCCAACAGCACTGCGGAAAAGCCTAAACGGCTTTGCTGGGGCTCGAACTCGCCTTCATATTCCGCCTTTATATTCAACAACTAACCATAATCGATGCTTTGCAATGGCAGTAGCCGGTCAGAAAATACTATACGAGATAGTTCGCAGTAACAGTTGCATACGCAGCTCTCAGAACGTCACTGAGTATAAGTTACATGATACGGTATGAAAATGTTTAGTTCTTACATCAAGTCAGGCTGGAAATCTGCCTGGAGGCTGCATTCCATACTAATGGAAATTGATGCGTAACTTCAGGTCCACATTTCTATTTTACTGTAGGCCTCTGATGACCTCATAGTAACCTTCGTAACGAAAGCAGTCCACTTCTCCAAGTATTTTCCCTAAATCCGAGGTGCTTCTTCATACAGTCCGCAAAATGTTAATAAAAGCGTATCCATTCAGTCCCAATAATGTTAATAAAAGTGTCTGTCATTGTACCCGACGTTCCGCCTGAAAACAGCCAAGTAGCGAAGCTTTCCTGTATTCCCGAATTAAACTGAGGTAAATCCAGATAAGCTATGATATGCCGCTGCATTTATTGAATAATTATTACGTTCTATATTCTTTTCTATACAGGATTACCACTTGCAGTGGTGGTCCCATCACTGGCTGTGAACCCAGAAGGCTATGGTGGAGAATAGTGAGTACCGCTACTTTACCTTGTGAACACCAATATCTGAACATATGACGCATGATATGCTCTCACTTCCCCACCGTTATATACTGGCGGTACCATGAGCCGAACACTAGATCCCAGTGACTCATCCTCGCAAATACTGTTCTACTCCTGGTACCCCCACTATACTACCTTTCTCCTATTGGAAATAACTTTGATGTTATCGATGTATTTTGATGTATTATTATTTTTCATTGTTAATTAGTCCTTTTATATATGCAGTATTGATAAAGTGTCGACCATTGACAACAATTTTTACAATGTCACAGCCCCAGTGATCTCGACGTAAATATCTTTCCAACCCAGCGTGAAAGAAAAAAATGCAATTGGATCACATCACAACAAACATTCAAAAAGCGCCTTCCGAAAAGCACTCAGCGCTATCATGACGGAAGGAAGCACAACTACGAACCTTAGTAATAATTGAGTTTTGAGAGACATTTCGGATGACACGAACACTGCGACACCGCAGCTGGAAGTTTCTCAGGTGGCTGACAACGAATAATCTCCCCCATTGACTTATTCTCTGAATTATCATGGTTAGGGAGCCCCGGGGCTCTTTGTGATCTAATGAGAGACCAAAGCCACTAGATACTTCGAGGCTGATAAGTGTGCAAACAGTGGAACTTACACATTAATATACCTTGACGGATTACTCCCCTGGCTAGAGGAGTTTGAAGTTAGCCGACAACTTCCACTCGACGTTATTTTTTCCGACCACTGATTCTGTTCGAGTAACCTGTAAAATGACAAATCAGTCCAAACTCAGCATGATTCCTGCCAAAAGGACACCATTCGTACTTCTATTTAAACCCTCTCATATGCAGGCTGAATCAGTCCCAACAGACATTGATAGGTACCGGTAGTCGAAAGATGGTTTCTAAATTTGCTTTTAGCGCTATCTTTGGAGGGTTAGGTAAGTCCACTGCGGAGGAACACCGCTAATATAGGCGTCCGCAATATTCACGATCGTATTATTCTTTGCTAACAGTTGCTTCCCAGAGGTAGGCACAGCAGCCTTCTACACAGCCGTTGGTGCTCTTCCAGCCGTCTTGATTCTCTGCATATACTTATTGGTCCTCACACTGGTCGCCCACCAAATGCCCAAAGGTCCTCACAAGAATTACGGCCGACGTCTTCAGACGACGAAATTCTTCACTACGGCTCTCCTGTTGGCCCTGTTGATGGTTCTTGGATGGCTTCTAGTGGTTCGGGACACGGACGCGATATATGGTATCCTCTTCTTCGCCTCCAATGTCCTTTTTGCGGTTTCAGTAGTTTTGTTCTTCTGTGTTGACTGCTACTGGAACAGCAGAGCGAGAAAGACTGAGGGGGCAGCCAAAGCAACTCCGCCGAGTCGCAGCGTCAGCATGGATGGTTCTGAGTCTCATGAGATGGCCGTTGTTTGGTCTTGAAAGTTCCTAGTATTATATAATCTCTCTAAGAAAAGAAACCCCACTCAATTGCAGGTAAAATTATAGGCAATTTCCGAAATCGGGGTGAATCAGGATTTGGGTACAAGAGGGTACGGCACGCATTGCAATGCCGTTGAGTCGCAGCAACAGCATGGATGACCGAGGTTTGGTCTACTCTATATTTCTTGGTACTCTTTTTATTCTCTCTCTCATTCGAGAGAGAAAAAAATTACACGATCGCTGATTAACTTGAGGACGAATTCTTCCAATTAGAGTGAATATTATCAAAGTGATCAGGTGATCCATCTCCTTT
>JAUOBX010021341.1:256-14126 GCA_032360705.1 Eupentacta quinquesemita
GTGTACTGTAGGCCTATTTCATGTTAGACGTGTCTCGGCATTCGCACAAACTACCAAGCAGTGAATGACTGGCATTTCTGCCATTCGGTCGGTGACGTTCCAACTTGGTCGATAGATCCACGACAGTAAAACAACAGGTAATATCACTTGGTATATTCTTCCTCAATCAGGAACGTGTAAAAGACCTGTCCAGTGTTGGAGGACTCAAGGCCGGCCACGTTCTCGACGTCGCATTGAAGGCGATTTTCAAGTGAGGAAATTGGAACATTTGTGATCTCAATCGATAACAATAGAATTGCCTGCTTGATTTACAATTGCGTCAATCTCTTGATTTGTGATTCCTTGACGAAGTCAGAGGAATCTACGCAGTCATAACAGTATGTGTGTGCGTGGGTGTGCATGTGTGTGTGTGTGTGTGTATGTGTGTGTATGTGACGCTTGGCTTGTGAACATGATAACTCAACCCAGCATTGATGTATGAAGCTCATATTCGGTATATGTGTTCTCCATGATAAGTTTTTGGTGGCCAAAATTACCCAAAATATGTTACCCCATCTAGATGAAAGAACGATATGGTTCCTGTACTCCCCATAAGAAATCTACTGATCATTCTGGACCTATCGTGCTTACAAGGAGATTTGACTTTGACCTCTAGTGACCTCAGATGACCTCTGACCTGACCCCAAGACAGTAGGGTTCATGTACTCATCTGGGGAATCATAGGCCTACCACTAAGTACGCTAAGTCGGTTCAGGTGGGGTGGACCAATCCAGCGCTGTTAATGCTGTATCAATAAACTGATCCCAGATACGCCATCAGGTTGTTTCTTCTAAGATCCTACTCTGGTCCCATATTCACGAAAATGTCCATTAGGACTCCAACTGTCCAATGCAATGGTCGTGGGTGGAATATAGTGACGTGTATACGCATGAAGAAAAATCGATCACTGAATGACAGGCAAGTAACATCCGCAAATGGGGAGGCCAACAACAGGCATTGGGCACACGGTTTTCAGCTCAAACCAGCGAAGCTGGTTGAGCTATTGTAATGGGAGCGTCTATCTATCTATCTATCCAGTCCGTTAACATTTGCTTTCAAATGGCTGCCAAATGTTTGTTCTTCGACAAATGTTGACGAAACTATGAGACAATGTTCATTGGATGATGGCACATCATTGACCTTTTGAAGGTCAACGTCAAAGGTCATCAATGGGGCATAATGAGCCGTTGGATGGGAAACGTCGGAACGCTACTCCTCCTAGAGAGAACAGTGGATTTTCTTGGAACTATGTTACAATGTTCCTTAGGTGATGGTCCCTAAAAGCCGTTCTCAGTAATCGAATATATGGCCGTTTCCCATCAGTAGCGTTGATACCGTCAAAAACGCAAAATTCTCTTCAAAACCCTACTTCTGCTACAAAGAACAATGTATTTTCTTGAAATATGGTTATGATGTTATTCTTAGGGGATGCTCCTTGAAACTTGTTCATAGATTTTCGATCGATCGCCAACCATTGTTGGTATCAAATTCAAATTATAAGTTTGTTCTAAACTTGCTATGTAGTGGGTGTTTGTCGTTTCTGCAGATTCTTTCACCAGGCTTTCGAATTCTTTTCTTGCAGCCGTATTGACTTCCGCTAAGTGATTAAGACCTACTATCCTACTATTACTTCGCCGTGTTCAACAGCAAACAGTGACTTCATGATATACATCACTGGCTCACTCGTCACAGGTTGCATGACATGGTGTAGTGGGTGGCATAGAATGGTTCGCTCCTGTTTTCTACTTCAGTGGAAGTGATCAGGTCTTGTATAGGTGATACATAGCTGACATAAGTGGTCAGGTCTTGTATAGATGCGATCCTCTGCTTGACAATGGATCCATGAGATGGTTGGGGCAGTTGCCAATCAGCCGAATGGAACTAGTGACATATGGCTGGATAGTGTCCAAAGTTGTTCTGTTGTGGTGATATCAGGTTGAAAACCATATCTCCATATTATTTTCAACACCATCATACATATGGGAAGAGATCACTAACATGTTATTCTCTCCATTGCAGGAATACCCCCAGAAGGACGCTGAGCAAAAATGGAACTACATGAAAGTGAAGGAAATAATCTTGCCAGGGAAACGAGCAAGTTGTCACTAGCGCTCCGCACATTGTACAAACTGAACTGGCTCTTTCTTGCGTTGCTGTCAGCATGCCTATACGCAGTCGTGGCCTTGTACTCTTCCACACTTGCGGGTGAAATTGACTCCTTCTTTGTGACGTTTTCACGGACAGCCCTCTCAACGATTCTAGCCGCAATAGTTGCCTGCTACGATGGATCAAGTTTAACTATTTCATCAAAGACGGATTTGAGATTTCACTTCGTACAGTCTATTCTCACGACAGTAAACTTATTCTGTTAATTCTACGCATACCAGCATATGCCGACATCAAACGCCAATACGATCATCTATAGTCAAGTCATATTAGTGGGAATGTTCGGGAGGTTCATATACAAAGAACCTTTCGGTATCGTCGAATTGAGTACAGTCTGCACTGCAACAGTAGGAATTGTACTCATATCCAGGCCGTCATTTTTGTTTGGGTCAGCAGAGAGAGATGCTATAGCATCAGTTGTGCCACCGTTGATTGCCGTCATTGCTTGTGTTACGGGAGCGTTATCGGCCGTTCACGGGCGAGCGATGGAGATGAGAAACATCACCGGCATGTCTCTGATGTTCTACTCAATGCTCTTCTCAAGCTTTATTCTTGCGGTACCATTGACCATCTCGAATCAGTGGAACAGCCTTCTGACGGTATGCATAGGGTCGCGAACTCGGTTGATAGTCGTCTCAATTTCCGCGTTTATGGCAAACAGTTTATACAACTACGCCCTGCTTTTTGAGAACACTGTTTATGTGGCCTTGGTGGTGCTTACTAATATTCTTGTTGTCTTCGTCATCTCAGTTATATTCTTCGGTTTTACTCCCACCTGGACTAGCGTGGTGGGTATGGTCATTATTCTGGGTTCGTGCGCTTGTGTATCGCTGAAGAGGATAATTTACTACAGGAACCAAACAAACTCGCAGTTAGATTCGACTACATATGACAATTCCCCAGATGAGGGTTAGAATATGGGTATTATTCAAATTTTCGTTGTTTCGATCATGATTAGATGAAGTTTGGAAGAGACTGTTCAACTTTGTTCAACTTTGTTTGAATACAGATGACAATCAAAGAAATGAATCTTCCCAAACCTGAATGCTCCAACTCCAAGTTACGGAATTGTTCACAGAGAATCAACCCGAGTGACTCGTGTCCACTGTTGAGAGAATTGCTCTGAGTTTTTGGGCATGTGACATCTTCTTAGCATTCTATGGTGTACTCTCGATAACGAGGCTGCATACCAAATTTCAGCCTGATCGGACCAGGCATTCTGAACTTATACTGTCACCAAAATGGTCAGAGTTTTGACCTCTAATGGCCCTTGACCTGACCCCAAAACAATAGGAATCGTGTACTCATTATGGAGAACCCACATACCAAGTATCAGCTTGATCCATCCAAGTGGGTCGAGTTAGCGTGTTAACAAGCTGAAATTGGCCAGAATATAGATTTTTGACAATTTGATATATTTTAAAAATTATTTTTGTTTTTTGGAGAAGAATGGCTCGTGCAGAAGCCACCCCACAACCTTGAGTGGGAAAACCTGGGAGGAGAATAGGAATATATTTTCCCAAAATGACCCCAGGTCGACACCAAAAACAATAGGGTTCAAGTACTCCCCATAAGAGAGTTGCTCACCAAATCACAACCTGGTCGGACAAAGCATTCTTGACTTCTGCTGTTAACGAGGTTTTCGGAGTTGTGACCTCTATAGACCTCAGATGACCTTTGACCTGACCCCAAAACAGTAGGGATCACGTACTCATCGATCATGGGGAACACGAGTATGAGCTGGAGTGGGGTTGAGTTATCGTGTTAACAAGGCAGGCGTCACATACACACATACATACATACACACATACACACACATACTGTCATGACTGCATAGATTCCTTAGACTTTCGCCGAGGAATCGAAAACCTATTCAACAATAAAGAGGTCCTCAAGTACATTCATTGTACGAACCCTTTGGTATAAACACTTGATGTTTTCCCTTCTGCTATTGTCACCGTCGGAATATAATAGGCTAAATGACGAGCAAGTGAGCGCGCAGAGCATTGTGATATGCATGTGTCGTCTGGAGTGTCGCTAGTGCTCTTTATCTTCATCTTGCTCCATTGCGCTCATGCCCTGACTCAACGTATCGAAGAGAAAAATGATGAGAATTCCCACTGAACTATTTTTTAGTTCGGTAGGATTTCCAATTTGGAGATTTGGTATCACTCATACATACACAAATTGTGTACTTGGTACGCTCGATCACACACCAGTACACGACAGAATATGTTTGTGTTAATTGGAAGTTACAGTCTGGCAACATCGAAGGACCTGGAATAATTATTTTTCACGTGGGGGTTCAGCATGGATTCAAGATAGATTCAATATTGAGGGAATGAAAAATCTCTCCCGGTCAACCATAGGTTCCTTCCTCCCCCCATTCAACACCAATCTCAATCTGTATAACTTGAACTCGGGTGCTCGCCTTCTCCCGTTATCGTTCTCGAAATAGTTTTCAAGTTATGGCTATTCCAAAATACCCCATAACAGCTGGTATTAAGTCCATGTGGATCATTTCGCTCGTTCCCGCTGTGAGCCTGGCACCGGCATTGGTAACCATGATCATCCTCACTGCATATACCACGAGTACGAGTACAAAGGTGACCTACCTACGTACGTAGGTTATAACGACAAAACAAGCTAGCCCGGGACTGAACACGGAGTGCAAAAGGTCAAGCAGCCTCGTAAGTTGTCCTGTCCGACATAATTGTATTGGCATAATATTATTGTTTTTATTATTATATGATGTTGACATATCTCGCAGGCTAGAGTACCCGTGAACGCGATGCAATGAAGCAAGTCTGATCGCCTGCAGATTGAATAGGCCTACTACGCCGAATAAGCGATCTGGGGCGCCTTATGACTACTATCACGTCTCACTGCGTACAACTGCATAATTATAGCAGTAATGCGGGTAATTACTCGTTCGTCTCTCAGCACAGAGGACTGGGCGATTTAGCCATGGTATAGGCCTACAGTGTAGCCAACCGAACAGGATTGTTATGGGAACTTATTGGTGCTATTGTCCGTACATGTAGGCCTATCCGGTGATGTTAGATGCAAACTGTATTTCCGACGAGATATGTTTCCAGTGATTGCCTAAAGTGTCGACCCTATTCGAAGAAGTAGGCAGTAGACCCAAATCTCCACTGATCTACATAGAGTGTGGTTCATCGTACAGTAGGCCTATGAGGTAAGATCTTAAATAGTCCATATATCATATAGCTACCATACACTCAAATGTATGATGGATTGCGCCACTCGAACTAGTCGGAGCTCAGCAAATACCCATGGACATGTTGACCGTGAATATGATCATGAAGGAGCACCGGTGATAGCTCACCTTTTCATACAGACCCCAAATCTAGGAAAGTGGTGGGCTAACCCACAACTAATTGCAATCAGGGCTTCTTCTACACAATGAATACCAGTTGACTCCACGAATGAATGCCAAGCTTGCCTGGCCGGGTAGTCTCCTTGTTGAATGGGTCTCGCTGGGACTCCTTGCCATTGCATCGATTACGGATCTGATTCCTGGGTTTCATTTCCATGAGAGATAACCTTACCTAACCCTATACAGTTTCGGAGTAGCATCATTGAACAAACGTTTAAAGAGGTTCGATTCTTTTTCATACTGTGGAGGCCCTCGAGTCCGAAAACGACCATGTGAGGATCATCGCCTAGTTACTCTTGGTGTTCGACAGTGCCTTATTCGTCGGACATGGCCAGAGAAAGAGCTGATTCATTGCTTTGAAACTTTCACTCGTATCTTCGTGTTATCTATTTTCATTAATAAGTTAGGTCTGATAACATCGCAAGGGAGACCAAATGAATGTTCCTTTTGAGTGTAGTGTACTCAATAGTAACCTTCGTACCTGAAATGTGCAAGTGATTGTTTCCTCTGAAGTCAATGATTAGGCCTACTTACATGAGTTTCGTCCATATCTTACTGTGAACTATAGACAACTCCTGGCGGTTATACATTCAACATGCATACCTTCACTCCCCTGTTATGTAATCGATGCCGCTAATTCGTGGCCCTGGCACATCCTCCGAGGGCGAATTTCATGCAAATTTGCATTTTTTGACCTTGGAATGACCTTCAATTGTTGTCCACATCTACGGAGTTTCATTTGAATCTGACGATGTTTGAAAAATGAGGAAATTTGTGATATAGTTTCAGCAGCGGTGAAAGTGTGAACAACTGCACAATGCTGCTCCTCCTGAAAACAAACAAATTACTTTTTGGTTAGAAAGTTTCTTGAGTGGTGCTTCCTATGAAGTGTTCACAGATGCGTAGAAGATGGTAATATCAAGTCAACAGGACTAGTAATTGAACAGTAATAACTGAATAAACAAGTTTGATCGACCCTCACCAGTTCACTGCATGGCTTCATCGTCATTGCATGTGGAGTAAGGCTTGGTGTTCATAAACCTCTCAGTCACCATGTAACCCCCTCTTATCAACTCTCCTCCACGCACTCAATGAGCATGTAAGTATAGAAATTGGAAGATTTCGCAGCAGCATAACTAAATCCTAGGCACAATACAAGGTCATACCAGTCCCCGGCACATCACTTTTTTTGAGAGGTTCGAGTTATATATTAGTTACTTCCAGTCAATACCTGACAGCTAATTTCGACAGGTAATTGCTGTCTTGTATTTGGTGGTCATGTATTGTCAGGCAGTCAGATATTGTCAGAACATGCCTGGTCTTGTCAGGCAATCGTGGCTTGTCAGGTATTACTTGTATAATCAAATGAAGTATTTCCAGTTATGTTAGAGTTTAGTTATCAGCCTAGCTTTCAGCGCATGACTTCATCATACATTGGATAAATAAATCACTAGACACGGCTTTCTCCTTCTCCCATTACAGCTACACGAATGACGTACAGTTTCCCGCCGATACATTCTAAACTCCGGAACGCGGTCGAACAGAAATGGGAGCATATCGGAATGATGATAATCCCACAAGTAGAGCAGGAAATCTTCCTGCAGGAAACACGACCAGTCGGTTACCAACGCTTCGCTCATTATTCAAACTGAAGTGGTTATTTCTGGCGTTGATGTCCGCAAGTATGTACGCAGTCGTGGCACTTTTATCTTCCACTCTAGCGGAGGAAATTGACCCTCTTTTTGTAGCTTTCTCACGAACCTCCATCTCGACAGTTCTGGCCACGATCGTGGCTTGCTACAACGGATCAAGCCTGCGTATTTCATCGAAGACAGAGTTGCGATTCCATTTGGTGCATTCGATAATTTGCACAGTATCCCTCTTCTGTCAATTTTACGCATACCAACATATGCCAGCATCGGATGCTATTGCCATTATTTTCAGTCAAGTCGTGTTAGTTGGGTTGTTTGGGAGGTTTATCATCAAAGAACCCTTCGGTATCGTCGAATTAATAACAGTCTGTACTGCAACAGTGGGAGTTGTACTCATCTCAAGGCCGTCATTTTTGTTTGGGTCCGTAGAGAGTGATCTGCCACCAGAGACCTTATCATTTGTTCCATCAATGGTTGCTGTTATTGCTTGTGTTGGTGGTGCCCTAATGGCAGTTCACGGGCGAGCGATGGTGACGAGGAACATCACGGGCATGTCTCTGATGTTCTACTCAATGCTCTTCTCCAGCGTTATTCTCGCCATACCAGTGACCATTTCGAATCAATGGAACAGTCTTTTGACGGTGTGCATCGAGTCACGATTACGGTTGGTAGTGGTCTCGATGTCTGCGTTCATGGGGTACAGTTTTTACAATTTCGCGCTGCTTTTCCAGAACACTGTTTACGTGGCATTAGTGGTGCTCAATAACATTCCCATTGTCTTTGTTTGCTCAATCATTTTCCTTGGTTTTACGCCAACCTGGTCTAGCGTGGTAGGCATGATAATTATTCTGGGTTCGTGCATATTTTTATCGCTCAAGAAAATAAAAGATTACAGGGATCAAATGTTGGATTCGACTAGAAATGACAATTCCCAGGATATGATTGAGAATCCCGGAACTAATGTGCGGTCTATTAATGACTGAACCTACAGTGGAATGGAATAACTCACATTTCAAGAAATTATTAGACGCTCACTGATCTACTTTTTTGTACAGCTCCTAACAATGGTAAATTGTTTGTCTTTTTTAGCTCTGGCCTCAGCCATGTGGCTGGGTGAGCTATTGTGATCGTGCAGGATATCTATTGACTTATCTATCTGTCTGTTCACAATCGATTAAAGTTGCCACTCCTCCTACAACCTTTGATGGATAACTATGAAACTTCGTGACAGTGATGACTAAGTCGTAGGCCATCAGGGGTGTTCAGGAATGTTGGGCCCGAGGCCCGGTGTGGTCCCAGGAGCCAATAATGTGGAATCACGCCAAATGCTTATCATCTCACAATGTTTAGTGCACAGTGATGAAGTTTTGGCCCATTTCCCATTTCACGAAATTTTCCACAATGGTTATTGGAAAGCATCTCCTCCCACAAGTTTCAATTGAATTTCTTTGTGGTTACATGTGATGATCCTTAGGCAATGGGCCGCTGGGGGTGTTCAGGAATTTTGGGCTCGGGGCCCGGTTTGGGCCCCTCGGCCCCATTATATGAAATACTGCAAAATCTTGTTTCTCCTACAAATGTTGTTGCACAGTGTTGATTTTTGGTCATAGTTATGGTCCAACGGCCATACCTTAGGGATGTTCAGGAATTTTGGGCTCGAGACCGGGTGTGGGCCCTAGGCCCACCATGTGCTTCCACAAATTCAAGTGCACAGTACTGAATTTCGGTCATAATGATGGTCTAACAGGCGTACCTTTGGGGCGTTCAGGAATTTTCGGCCCGAGGTCTCACTTGGGCCCCATGGCCCATTTCATGAAACTACACACAAGTTCCAATTTATTCTCTTTGTAGTTACATGTAATGTTCCTTGGGTAGTGGGCTATTATGAGTGTTCAGGAATTTTGTGCTGAGGGCCTGCTTTGGGCCCTGGGGCCTATTATATGAAATACTGCAAAATCTTGTATCTCCTACAAATATTGTTGCACAGTGCCGATGTTCGGTAATAATAGTGGTCCAACAGCCATTAACTGTACCTTGCGGATGCCCAAGAATTTGGGGCTCGAGGACCGGTGTAGGCTCATCATGTGATAGGAGAAGTGCTGATGTTCCGTCATAATGATGGTCTAAACGCCGTACCTCCGGGGTGTTCAGGGCCCATTTTATGACATTTCACTCAATGATACTTGGAATGCACCTCTTCCCACAAGCTTCAATTGATTTTCTTTGAAGTTACATGTAATGATCCTTGGGGTGTTCAGGAATATTGGGCTGAGGGCCCGGGTTGTTGTACAGTGCTGATGTTTGGTCATAATGATGGTCTAACAGCCATACCTTCGGGTTGTTCAGGAATTTCGAACCTGAGGCCCAGTGTGGGCCCTAGGGCCCATCATGTGAAATCGCGCATAATGCCTCTCCTACTACGAATTTGATTGCACGGTGCTGATATTTGGTCAAAATGATGGTCTAGCAGCCATACCTTCGGGTTGTTCAGGAATTTTGGGCTCGAGGCCCGGTGTGGGCCCTGGGGCCCATCATGTGGACTCATGCAAAATGTTTCTCCTCTTATCAATTTTAGTAGCCTACAAAGTGCTCATGTTCGGTCATAATGATGGTCTAACAGCTGTACCTTCTGGCTGTTCAGGAATTTGGGGCCCAAGGTCTCACTTGGGGCCCGAACAGCTGTACCTTCTGTCTGTTCAGGAATTTGGGGCCCAAGGTCTCACTTGGGGCCCGAGGGCCCATTTCAATAAATTCCACACAGTGTTAGTTGAAATGCTTCTCCTCCTAAAAGCTCCGATTTGTTTTCTTTGGAGTTACTCATAATGGTCCTTAGGTAGAGGTCATTAGGGGCCCATGGCCCGGTTTGGAGGGCTCATTATATGAAATACCTCAAAATCTTGTATCTTCTACAAATTTGCACAGTATGCACACTTCTGGCACAAGGCCTAGTTTGGGACCTAGAACCTTTCATTTGAAAAAAGAGACATAATGGTGCACTAATAACCATACCTTTGGGATGTCAGGATTCCTTGGTCCAATGCCACTATGACGTCAATGTAAGCTCAATCGGTGTTTTCCCATCAGATTTCACTAGTGAAAGAAATTTACACATTCCAAGTGAGTTACTGTGCCATTGGCACTCTTGTTCAACTTTGACCGGTGTTGACACCAGGTGACCATGGACCAGACCCTGAAACAATAGATATTGCGTACTCCACATGGCCAACCTACATGTATACCAAGTTTGCAGTCATTGCACCTCTTTCTTCACAAGTTATTCTTTTTACACAATTGTTAGACCTCCACCTCAGTTATGTTGTAGATTCAATCAACGTAATATAGCTTCTTTCGTCCAGGCCCAGGTGTGTTGTTTGGACAGATGTTATGGATGACGACAACCCAGAATCTGCATACAAAGACTTTATTCATCAATGGTTAGGGGTCCAGGAGCATCACTTCCCACTTCAGGAATTTAGGAAACACCCGCAGATAAGGGAGAGTTGATGTACTGAGGCATTAACAGTTTTGTATTACAAAAAATTACTCTAACAAATCATCTGTCGATGGCTGTCTAGTTAGAGGCAGATTACTCTTCAATCGAGGTTGGCATCACGCAGCAGTCAATCTCATAGACATTACCTGGGGAAGGTATTAGCAGTAGTCAGTAGGGGACCCGTATCCGATAAGTTAGCCAAATTGATTGGTAATCTATGCAAGGAGGGCACATCAGATGCACAACTGAAAGAAAAACTCCTCAAATACCCCCGTCCCAGCAACATCGATTTGCTCCAGCCAACTGCAATAAATAAGCGTTTTCTGGGCCAACCTGCAAGCACAGACTAAACGCAGAGACAGAAAATGCAACTTTATAATGTCAAGGGCTCGACTGCCCTGACTTACCTACCTCTTCAGTGACAAAATGTCATCAAAGGCTGCCCTAAATGAAGGATCTCCAGTGGGTAGAGTGACAGATGTTTCGGCTTTCCTATGCACAGGGAATTGGACCTGAAGATAGAATTTCAGGGCTTGTGCTTTACATCTGTCCCCTTCACCACTTAGGTCTTCAGAGATGAGGTTACTCGGCATGTCAACGAAATTGTCCATGCAAACAAGGTCTCCAAAAAGTGCATGGAGGCCAATGGAACAGGAAGAGAGGCAGCTATAGTGACGGAGGCCGACCCCACCCAGACTTCATTGGGTGGGCATGTAATCCCTCAACGCTGCATTGATGGTCAGTATAATCCCAATCAAATTCCACCTTACAAGGCTCACAGGTAAGTCTCGTTTAATTCTGAGAATTCCAGTTGCAGACCACCCTCAGTTATGGGTGGGTTGGCCAGATGCTCCGTCCTGAATATTCGCCACCGAATCAGGAGGCAATTGGCTTAGCTGGTTTGAGCTAGAAAGTGGGACATTACGCCACTGTCTGCAAAAGTGAGGCTGCTGTTGCTCAAGTTGATGGATCCAATTCAGATGATTCCACTTCAAGTGCGAGTACAATCCATGTTCTATCTGTAGAGTCTAGTGATGCAGATCTTGATGCCGATGTACAGCAAATGTCAAAGGCGAATAAGTATGAGCCTAAGGAAATCAAGTGCACAGTTGCAGATCGTGTCCAGTGCGAACTGACTGTTGATACTGGTGCCGAAGTGACTATCATTCCAGAAGCAATCGGTGGACCTCCACTCAGTCGAGTTCATGAGCAACTGTCAGAGGACATAGGAAGCTGCCTAAATGGGAACACTGCTACCTTGGTGCCAGATGGATTGTCCAACATACAAATGAACTAGTAGTTGCCAGCTGTCTTCAAGCTGTCATACTTCTTGGATAGCCATGACGACAGGTGCCATGACCAAATCTGCTGTCAACTGTGAAGCAATGGCAGAAGAATTTATAGAAACTGTACAAGCCAGCTCTGGGACCAGGTCCCTCACGCCATCCTAGCGGGATTTTGAGGGTTTCCCGGTCGAGAGCCAGCCGTCTCCGACCTGGGAGGGGGAGCTGCCAGCGGCCGACAACAGTGGGTTGCCCCAGGGGTCGCAGCCGGTCCAGGCTAGCGGTCCATGGGGGGACCAGTTGTTCTAAGATGAGTACAACTGTATAGTGAGGAGTATCCTCATGGACGATGCCGAGAATATGGAGACGATGCGGGATGCTCTGATAGGGAGAGTTCATGGACCAAAGCAGTGCCCAGCTTTCGGACAAACTTGCAACAACTGCGGCAAACGGAACCACTGGCGGAAGAAATGCCAATCGCAACCGAATGAGAACCGTGCGGGCAAACACATGAAATTCATGCTGACGCCAACAATCCAGACAGTCATGGACTCGACCTAGAGACCATCGAAACTGAAAATCAGCATAACACTGGAGGAGTGAAATACGCGGTTGCCAGGATGGGAACCCAGCAGCACAATAGTTTGTGCCTCAAAAGTGGATACAAGTGCAAAAGCAAACATCCTGAATTTCAACACCTATCCAGCACTATTCGGGCTACAGCACGCCCTCAAACAATCTTGGAAGCACGACTGCAATTAGCGTTCAGCATGGAGAGAAACGTGCTGACTGCTTCCACGTGACGGAATCCCGTAACAACCTGTACGGTTTGAATCTCTGTGAAGAGCATTGTTTGGTTCACTTGTAACGAGCGCCAACAGTGATGCATCTCATACAACATTCATGAAGCGTGCGCGCATGGTCGAAAGGAAGACATCTTCAAGACAAACAAAGATGTCTTCACTGGAATCGGCAAAATCGCGAGCGAATACAACATCAAAGTTACAAGCAATGCAGAACCAGTGGTAAAGCCAGCTCGACAAACACCGGATGTGCTTAAACAACCAATACTCAAAGAGTTGTACCGGTTACTCGCACTGGGCATACTGCACGAGATGCAGGGACCAACTGACTGAGTAAGTTATATTAACGGCTCACTGAGACTGTGTTCATCCAACGTCCGCATAACTATGCAAAAACACTGGATGACACTCACTGCTTGACCTACGCGGTGGGTATTGGAACATCTCACTGGATAAATCACCGCAAACACACCATCTATGGGCGTTTCTGTTCCACATGGCTTGGGATAAATAATTGACTTCTAGGAGGAACTGCTGGCTCCCGTATTCGAACAGATCAATACTGATGATATCCATCGCTCGCAAATCGCAATGCTCGTATTTTTCAACACCCTAGATGCCTTATGGCCATCACTTGTTCATCATCGTGACCAAGTTTCATCATCATCATCCATTAGAGCCTGTAGGAGGAGTAGCAATTGTGGAAAGATAATTAGATGAATACAAATTTGATAATGACAAAACATAACGGCTTATCACAAATCTGTGAACCGGTTTCAAGGACCAACACTTCAGGAACATCATACTCCAATTCCGAGAATATACATTGTTCTTTATGGGAGAAATATGATTTTAAGAGATATTAAATTGCACTTATCACCGTTTTGGCCCTTGTGTGCGAAATGAGTACATATTCAAAATCTGCGAACAACTTTTAGGCAGAACGACATGAGGAACATTATCACCCAATTTCGAGAAAATCTAGCCTACTGTTCTTTCTAGGAGGAGTAGGTTTTGCAGTTTCTCACATAAAC
>JAUOBX010021452.1:0-14124 GCA_032360705.1 Eupentacta quinquesemita
ATATGGAGGGACATCTGCCATTCGTAAGAAATTCACGATGTTGCATTCAATGGTTCATACAACCTGTTCTGTATGAAAGTGCCCATGTACACATGTACAGTGTTGATAAAAAAAACTCTGTTTCAGGAGAGATCATTCTATATTAACACAGGTTGAATGATGAAACAAGCAGCCAAAGCAGGCATAGTTATTCTCCAAGCTTGATCTTAACATTTAATGTTGCACAATATGCAAATTACCCATGAATATTAAATAGCAGTCGAATTCTGGAGTGACAATCTGATTCTTACACCAGTTTTCGACCACTCCCCATGAAGGCTACAGGAAGTATTCTAGATGGAAATTTCAAACTGTAAGGTATGTTACAGTGAAAATTCCATTGAATCAACTACATTTATCGAACTTATCGAATACAAAAAATTGACTAGTAATGGCTTACATCCCCATGCGACCGAAATTTATGGGTTCATATAAAAATTCAAATTATTGAAGAAAAAAAACCAATATGCAAATTTGAAAAGTATATTCAAAATGTCAATATAGTTGGTCAAATGAAGTCAATCTTGCCCAATATGCTCACCAGAAGATCTGTTATCAGCCAGTAGCCACAGATGAAAAAGTTGTAAATATATTTGGGGATTTTGTAAATGAGGGGATAAGAGACTTGGGCGGTCTAAAACTGGAGGGCGATCTAATACGGTCCTACCCTAGGCCTACAGAACGATCAATACTATAGCTTAGTATAACCTCATTTAGTCCTTTGACTCATTTCGCGTAACTAGGCCTAACGTTTGGCTAATGTTAGTTTGGCCCGAGTCAAGTCACAGCCTGGTAGTTTACACTGTGTCAAAAGTAATGTTTTCACATGCTGCAAAATGATAGGCCTAAATGTCGAACACCAAACCTGGAACAGCTGATTGCTTGGGAATTATTAAATTCGTAATTGAAAGAACCCGGTAGCAGCCACACTAACTACCGGTCCCTGGGAGAAAACGAGCTGAAGCTGGCACAGAATTCAGCCCAGGTTTCGCCTCACTTTCAGCACAGGATTCGCGAGAGGTCGAATCCTGTGCTGCGAATCCTGTGCTAGCTTCAGCTTGGTCCAAAAAATGACCCAATTTTTTCCAAATTTTCGAATAGAATAATCAAATTGGTGGACTCAAATCCGGTCTCTTCTGTCGAACACTAACATGAATATTGCCACAGATACCCAGGCTCAACTTGTTACCCAGAACCCAAACCATCATTCCCAGGCAAGATCTCTAGGAATCTGTTTAAACGGTACCAATGTGAACATAAAACGCCCAGGTTACCCTGGATCAGCTGTGAACGTTCATGGCTAGCCAAACTCCCAAGTTGCAGTGCTTTTTGAACAGTTCAACTGGTATTAATTTATCACAATAATTGGAATTTTATGCTGTAGGCCTGTGTCATCTTGTAACTTCTAAAAAATTGCCTTTTTCTGCTAATCGGTCTTCGAGGTGAATCTGAGTCATGGGTGCTTTTGTTACTAACCTCAGGCCTAGTCCCAAACATAATGTTGTTGGAGTAGGCCTATATGGTCCTTATATTATCATAACAACTATCGCTGATAAGTGTGTGGTTTGATGGCCCAGTATTATACGAGTAACAGCCATCATTGAAATATACCAGGGGCTCTATAGGCTGATGTATGCTGAAAGTGCTGATAGGTGGAGCCATGTGATTTTGGGGATGAGTTGATCGTTGAACCATGCAGGCTCAGAGTGTGTGAAATTATGATAAAAAATTATTTTTAGAATGTTCTGGAAAATAATTTTGTCTCGGTCCGAGACCACCGAGTTTCCGAGACCAGAAGGTACCGAGACCGAGACATCGAGTGCTGAATCCGAGACCGAGACCAGCCAAATCAAGTCTCGAGACCGAGACCAAGAACGAGACCTGTCTCGAGACCTCCATCACTGGAAAAAAAAACCCACTGCTTCTTCGGCTACTGGGTGATCTCGCTTCAACTTCCTTGAGTATAACATCAAAGAGGGCAGTTGTCGAATACTCCATGTCGTGAAATGCAACTCCCAAGTCCTAAAAAGTGATTCCATGACTCCAACCCCCACCCCTCCTGAGCCGGCGCAGTCACAGTAGAGAAATGACAATATAGAATGTGGCAGACTACGGTCTCGAATTAGTGAACCAATAATCATTGAGGCAGGGATAATTTCCCTGGACTCTTCCAGCCTCTACCTCGAGCCTATCATCAGTGACGCATGAAAAGTAATTCATATATTTCATTGCAGTTTCTGTGAAGGGGGAGATTACGTAACTTAGTGAAGCAGGGTCTAAGTTCCGCCCACTTTACATAAGGTGTACTCTCATAGCCGGTAATTTTTGATCGAACATCGTAAGTGTTGTGGAGATCAAATCACACTTGACTGGCCTCAACAACAGTCTTGGCACTTTCAACTCTCACAGCTTCCACTTGAGTCTGTAATTATATCCCCGCGACGCGTTCAAGCGTCTGGGGATATTATGGTTTTGGGTGTGTAGCCGCCGCACATTTACGTGATTTATGCAATTTTCTTAACTTTGTCGGATTGGAACGGGACTTGGTTGATGTGGACAATAGATAGTCATGAACAACATGAAGGTCATCGGAGGTCAAATTGACATGGGTCATGCCATTTGTCAAATCAATAGAGGTGATTTTTTTTATAAATGATTCGGGGATATTCACGTGGGCAGTACACCCGCCTACACATGTCTAGTTGGTTCTTGATTCCTTGCGGAATAGATTATTGCAGTCATCTGTGTATGTGTGTATGTTAGTCCGTGTACTTTTCGCTAGACTTCAAGACCGCAGGTGTCATCAACTTCATAGTTGGCATGTAGCTTCGACATGTGGAAGTAGATGTTCCCTATTTCTTTGCCTGTCATGGCCAAAACCCAACATGTTGAAAACTTCGATTCGTGAAGGCATGGCCACACATGGATGATCATTTGGGAGTAGTTGTGAGTCGGGCATGAGAGAGAGGTATTTTTAAGTCAGAAACAACCAAAACTCCAAACGCACGTTGTTTTCACGATAAGGATGTCGGACAATGGTGGATGGTAGACCGTTATGTCTTTCTTGTCGACCCGCATCTGTCTGACCTATGACTCCGTATTGACCTTTGTCCGTCCCTTTGACGAATCGCGTTTCCATAGCCATCTTCCGATTTCATGTTATTTTCTGTTCGAAAATGTTTAAGGGTTGAACCCGTGTGACTTTCGGGTGCGAAGTTGTCGAAGATAAACGTTTCTATGTTGAAAATCGGATCGTAATCAGAACATGTTGAATGAAAACCATGTCATCAAAGTTCATCCAAGGTCACTTATTGGCAACAAACTGCCGATTCCTGCTGATTCTAACAACAACTCTCAAAGACAGTTCCAGGCAGATTTGAAATTGAAGGACATTGTGTGCATTCTTGTGTCGAACATTTTTCCATGAAAACTGTCATGTCATCAGAGGTCATTCAAAGTCGTTTTGGGGCAAACTTCCATGTTATTGTACGATCACATCCGAGGGAGAAATACATTTCTTCCAGCAAAACGACTCTAGATGACCGCATCACTGATGTGAACTAAATAGGACAACCAGCCGAAACACAACTAATTTACTACAACAGAGACATTATCGCATTCACAGAGAACTGTCATTTTCTATGGGAACAAGACGTACAAAGGTGTGAACCTATGACGAGGCCTGCGAGTGTTGACACTAGATTCGAAAAGTTGAAGGTTGTAGGAAGAGAGAAAGCAGACAGATGGCAAATCATTCCAAAGTCTGAAAGTTCTTACAACAAATGAAGAAGAGTGAAAAACAGAGCGGGTTGCAGGAATGCAAACGGCATATTGATGCATGCTGCTTGTTAACCGAGTTACACCGGATGGCATGCATGGTGGGTCATAATAGAGTGGACCTCAGGTGAGCAATGTCCAAAGATGTAGCGATAGAAAAAATAGAGAGCTGCGACACGTCTCCGGTGCGTAAGACTTCCCAGAGAAGAAGTCAAAGAGTCATCTCCAATCAGTCTGAAAGCCTTGGACTGAATCTTATCAAGGAACAATAACTGTCGGAGGGGCTCCTCCCCAAACATGAGAACAGTATTCCAGCTGGAGAGAATCTGCGCTCTTTGGAGATGGTTAGGTTCAAAGCAGTTCCGAGAGCGGGAAAGGAACACAGGTTTTCGAGAGGCCCGCTTGGCAATATCTCTATGAAATTTTCAGCTGAGATCAGGAGTCGGATGCATCCTAAGATCAAATGGAGGGTCCGAGAACCCCAGGTTAGAACCTCCAAAAGAAATGTTGGGAGCAGTTTTGTCACGCTTTCGGGAGATGAGGGATGCTCAGTCTTTTTGGAATTGAACTTGACTAAGTTATCACAACCCCACTGGGTTACAATGGGAAGGTTCTGGTGAAGAAGGTTTGCATGTTTGCCTACGCTCGGTGAGGTGCGCGAAGACCGTTTCCCTGTGGAACTCACCCGCTTGGACGAACACATTGAACTGACAACCGTCTGACAGACCACCGTTATCGACACAGGTACATGACACTGAGGTGATACCAGGGTATAAGTTAGAACCAGCAGGCGGAAAGCATGTCACAGTTGGATTGTTGTCCTCCGCATCGAAACAGCCTGGAGTGACGAAGTCGCTGTTGACGAGTTGGGTGGGGCAGTTGAACTCCGGTGCAGTGTTTAGTACTGTAATGGATAAAACAAAGAGAAGGAAACAAAATACGATTGGCCCTGTTCACAGATGCTTGAACAACTGTATCCCAGTTGATAGCTGCAACTACCCCTTCTACCCCACTCCGCCCCTCCCTGGTAACCATATTATCCTAACCATATTATATTCTAACCATATCATATTATATAGTGTCAACGTAAAATCCCATCACGTTTCCGCTCACCATCTCTGAATATCAAGAATAACTAGACAACTCCTAGCTGTTCCTGTGATGTAGTCGAGGCCGCTAAATCACGGCCCTGGCACCTCCTTCGGAGCTGTGGTGAGGGTTGAATTTTCGTATAAATTATGCAAATTTGACATTCGTTGACCTTGAAATGACATTCATGTCTTTTGAAACTAACTGTAGTCCACATCTAGCAAGTTCCGTTCAAATCTGACAATGTTTGAAATATTAAGATATTTCGCAAATTCGACCTCCGTTGATCTTGAACTGACTGTCATGTCGTTCGGGACTAAGTGTGGACCAACTCCACCCCTCCTGAGCCGGCGCAGTCACAGGAGGGAAATTACAATATAGAATGTGGCAGACCACGGTCTCGAATTAGTGAACCAATAATCATTGAGGCAGGGATAATTTCCTGAACTCTTTCAGCCCCTACCTCGAGCCTACCATCAGTGACGCATGGGAAGTCAATTAAATAATTCATTGCAGTTTCTGCGAAGGGGCAGATTACGTAACTTAATTAAATAGGGTCTAAGTTCCGCCTTCTTTTAAAAAATCACAAGAAGTCGATTCATATCGTCCTGACAATTCACTTTCAAACATAACGTGTCCTCTCATAGCCGGTAATTTTTGATCGGACATCGTAAGTGTTATGGAGATCGATATTCACGATCAAATCACACTTCACTGGCCTCAACGAGAGTCTTGGCACTTTCAATTCTTACAGCTTCCACTTCAGTCTGTAATTATATCCCCGCGACGCGTTCAAACGTCTGGGGATATTATGGTTTTGGGTGTGTAGCCGCCGCAAATTTACGTGATTCATGCAATTTTCTTAACTTTGTCGGATTGGAACGGAACTTGGTTGATGTGGAATATAGATAGTCATGAACAACATGAAGGTCATTTCGAGGTCATCGGAGGTCAAATTGACATGGGTCATGCCATTTGTCTAATCAATAGAGGTGATTTTTTTATATAAATGATTCGGGGATATTCACGTGGGCGGTACATCCGCCTACACATGTCTAGTTGGTTCTTGATTCCTTGCGGAATAGATCATTGCAGTCATCTGTGTATGTGTGTATGTTAGTCCTTGTACTTTTTGCTAGACTTCAAGACCGTAGGTGTCATCAACTTCATAGTTGGCATGTAGCTTCGACATGTGGAAGTAGATGTTTCCTATTTCTTTGCCTGTCAGGGCCAAAACCCAATATGTTGAAAACATCGACTCGTGAAGGCATTGCCACACATTGATGATCATTTGGGAGTAGTTGTGAGTCGGGCATGAGAGAGAGGTATTTTAAAACATAACATCCATCCAAGTCATTACAGGTCACTTGGGAGTCAGAAACAACCAAAACGTCAAACGCACGTTGTTTTTACGATAAGGATGTCGAACAATGTGGATGGTAGACCGTTATGTCTTTCTTGTCGACCCGCATCTGTCTGACCTATGACTCCGTATTGAACTTTGTCCGTGTGACTTCCGGGTGCGAAGTTATCGAAGGTACACGTTTCTATATGTTGAAAATCGGATCGTAATCAGAACATGTTGAATGAAAACCATGTCATCAAAGTTCATCAAAGGTCACTTATTGGCAGCAAACTGCTGATTCCTGCTGATTCTAACAACAACTCTCCAAGACAGTTCCAGGCAGATTTGAAATTGAAGGACATTGTGTGCATTCTTGTGTCGAACATGTTCTCATGAAAACTGTCATGTCGTCAGAGATCATTCAAAGTCGTTTTTGGGCAAACTTCCATATTATTGTACGATCACATCCGAGGGAGAAATACATTTCTTCCAGCAAAACGACTCTAGATGACCGCATCACTGATGTGAACTAAATAGGACAACCAGCCGAAACACAACTAATTTACTACAACAGAGACATTATCGCATTCACAGAGAACTGTCATTTTCTATGGGAACAAGACGTACAAAGGTGTGAACCTATGACGAGGCCTGCGAGTGTTGACACTAGATTCGAAAAGTTGAAGGTTGTAGGAAGAGAGAAAGCAGACAGATGGCAAATCATTCCAAAGTCTGAAAGTTCTTACAACAAATGAAGAAGAGTGAAAAACAGAGCGGGTTGCAGGAATGCAAACGGCATATTGATGCATGCTGCTTGTTAACCGAGTTACACCGGATGGCATGCATGGTGGGTCATAATAGAGTGGACCTCAGGTGAGCAATGTCCAAAGATGTAGCGATAGAAAAAATAGAGAGCTGCGACACGTCTCCGGTGCGTAAGACTTCCCAGAGAAGAAGTCAAAGAGTCATCTCCAATCAGTCTGAAAGCCTTGGACTGAATCTTATCAAGGAACAATAACTGTCGGAGGGGCTCCTCCCCAAACATGAGAACAGTATTCCAGCTGGAGAGAATCTGCGCTCTTTGGAGATGGTTAGGTTCAAAGCAGTTCCGAGAGCGGGAAAGGAACACAGGTTTTCGAGAGGCCCGCTTGGCAATATCTCTATGAAATTTTCAGCTGAGATCAGGAGTCGGATGCATCCTAAGATCAAATGGAGGGTCCGAGAACCCCAGGTTAGAACCTCCAAAAGAAATGTTGGGAGCAGTTTTGTCACGCTTTCGGGAGATGAGGGATGCTCAGTCTTTTTGGAATTGAACTTGACTAAGTTATCACAACCCCACTGGGTTACAATGGGAAGGTTCTGGTGAAGAAGGTTTGCATGTTTGCCTACGCTCGGTGAGGTGCGCGAAGACCGTTTCCCTGTGGAACTCACCCGCTTGGACGAACACATTGAACTGACAACCGTCTGACAGACCACCGTTATCGACACAGGTACATGACACTGAGGTGATACCAGGGTATAAGTTAGAACCAGCAGGCGGAAAGCATGTCACAGTTGGATTGTTGTCCTCCGCATCGAAACAGCCTGGAGTGACGAAGTCGCTGTTGACGAGTTGGGTGGGGCAGTTGAACTCCGGTGCAGTGTTTAGTACTGTAATGGATAAAACAAAGAGAAGGAAACAAAATACGATTGGCCCTGTTCACAGATGCTTGAACAACTGTATCCCAGTTGATAGCTGCAACTACCCCTTCTACCCCACTCCGCCCCTCCCTGGTAACCATATTATCCTAACCATATTATATTCTAACCATATCATATTATATAGTGTCAACGTAAAATCCCATCACGTTTCCGTTCACCATCTGTGAATATCAAGAATAACTAACTAGACAACTCCTGGCTGTTCCTGTGATGTGGTCGAGGCCGCTAAATCACGGCCCTGGCATCTCCTTCGAAGTTGTGGTGAGGGTTAAGTTTCGTTCAAATCTGACAATGTTTGAAATATTAAGATATTTCGCAAATTCGACCTCCGTTGATCTTGGAATGACTGTCATGTCGTTCGGGACTAAGTGTGGACCACATCCAGAAAGTCTTTTCGGAATCCAACAAGGTTAAAAAATTACGCAAATTTGACCTCCGGTGACCTCAAAATGACATTCATGTCTTTCGAAACTAACTGCAGTAGCCCACATCTAGCAAGTTTCGTTCAAATCTGTCAATGTTTGAAATATTACGATATTTCGCAAATTCGAACTCCGATGACCTTGAAATTACAACCATGTCGTTCGGGACATACTGTAGACCATATCCACCAAATTTCGTTCAATTCCCTTGAAGTTGAGGAAATTACGCAAATTTGACCATTGGTGACCTTGAAATTACTGCCATGTTTTTCGGGTCCAATTGAACTCCACATCCACCAAGTCTTGTGTCAATCGGACAAACTTGATACTTTCGCATGAAACGAGTGAAATAGGGTGCAGCAGTTATGCAGCAATGCCCACTTTCGACCCCATCCGACATTTCTCTGGGGTGAACATGTGTGCCAAGTTTCGAATCAATCGGACATTGCGTTGGAGAGTTATTGCGCTAACACGGAAATCGTTCAGCGGCGGCGGAGACGGTAAGACGAAGGCAAACCCATAATATCCCCCAAGTGGAGATATAATGACGTAGAATCGTGGGACGATATTACTGACTTGTTCTAAAACTATACACTCTATTCTCAGCAGAGAATATCCATACCTCTTCAGGAATACAGTTCAGCAACTGTGGTTCTTCCGGGAACTTCCTATATTTTGGGTATATTTTGCTTGATGTGCTATTATTCATTATTATAACCGCAACTCAGCAGCAACAGTAATGCCTTTAATCATACCTGGCTTTCTCCGGAGCTCTCGGTATTTGGGGTAACCTCTGATTTATGTGAAATTAACTATACAGCTTACTACGTAATCAACTAATCATAACTTGCGAGTTGCCGCCCGCGTCTGAGTGATCGTGGTGTATAATGGTCAGTCCATGCACTCTCCTCGCATGCTGAGAGTTGTGAGTTTGGGCTCGGACGTTCCATCTGAAGCGTTCCTCCTGTCATCCCATCAGTAACATGGGGACCCGTGAGGAACCGGAGTGAAACCGGCGCTGTTATATTGCTGTCACATACTCTCCGTGATTATCGGAGTGCGTACCTGGTTTCAATGAGCGGGGGTAATGTTGTAAAGCGCCTCGAACATTTGTTAGCTGGACGGTGCGCTATATAGGACGCGGCATGATTATTATTATCATTAATATCACACCTCCACATTATGGTACCACCACAGTGGCAACGCCTTTTTACCTGATGAATTATTCGTAACTGATGTTAACTACAGTATGCAGAGTGGCACTCCCGTGGCAAACGCTGTAGGTTGGATATCCGTTAACATTTATTTCCGAAGAGGATGTTCAATGTGTGAAATTCCAGAAGATGTTGTTTTATCTAAAAATGTGACCTACTGATCTTTTTCGAGAATTATCGTAGTTTAACTTCGAAAATACAAAAAGCGAAAGTGAAATATAAAAGGCCTTCGCTCCTCCAAGATCTGAGAAAGATATTGGATCTTGAAGTTCACTAGTCGTCCGTCGGATGAGGACGTAAAATGGCGGTCCCGGGAGCATGTTGGGATTGGTGACTGTACACCCCTGCTTCGATATCATCTGAATACGTGTCGAAAAGAGAAGGCGGGTCATCGCCGGTGCTCATCCACGATCCATCCATTCAATTGCTGTAGTGCCGGACATCATACTATTATTGGAATCATAGGAGAAATTGGACGGTGGCGAAATCATGAGGGATGAAAAGGGGGAATCGAAACAGGGAAATTCGGCCTACAGAACAATAGGGAGTGATCGTTGGTACACGTGTAGCCCAAATGCGCGTTAAAAAATTTGCAGCATAATATCCCACTACAGAGTTACGTGCTGAAAATATTACAAATATAAATGAATATATTCGATTTTCTGGATAAAATTGCTCTCGCGCTGACGACAGATATTTAAATTTGAGTTGGACAGCGTTCGATTCCTCTGAAATTTGAGAACAGACTGCGTGCATCGTCGATGAATAGTGGAATGCTTTGTTCAGTGCACCAGTGCAGTGTCAGTGCAACACGACTGATGCAGTATAATTAGTGACCCTCGTGATGCTCGTACTATGGTGGTGTCCGGGTTTGGGTTACACTCTAGAAAATCAAGGGTGTAAACTTCCTTCAGCAATCATCCGATTTCTGAAATATTCTTCGATGAATGATTTTTTTTCGAAACCTGGAAAAAAAATAATGAAAATACATTTCTAACCAAGATTCCAAGTTGAATTTCTTCATTTGCTCCATCCATATAATAGCGATGAATGATTCCTCGACTGGTCGGGTTTGGGCACCATCATGCTATATCTATGCATCTTAACCCTTTACAGGCTTACCGCAGGTCTCAGATGCAAAAAACTGACGGAGCTCCTCGCACAGTTCCTCCGCCGAACCGTATCCGGTGTACGTAGTGAATACCTCGTCAGCAGTGGTCCTTGAACCTGTCTCCCTCCAGAGTCGACGGAAGGGAATATCAAATGCTAGACATCTTTGCTCGTTCGTGAGAAACCTTAGTGCCTCCTTCTGGAGACGCATCACTGCCTCGTCAGTTGCTCGACCGGAAACTGGATCGACTCCATCCGCTATATAACGACAGAGTTCCTCACGACTCGCGAAGCCAAAGTGAGCGAGGATGAACGATTGGACGTTCCTCTCTACTGCGGGGAATGTCCCACAGCAGTCGCGCATCTCAAAATAATCGTAGATCTCGCGGTAATTCTCGCAAATGCCGTGAGCGATTGGGATGACCTCTCTCAGTGCCACGTCTACTGCGAGCCGAGTGAATGATTGGAGGTTGTTATCCGATCGGAAGTAATTGTCCAGATCTTCACAGGTGTCCTCTGGAGATATGCGAGTCGGTTGGAAAAGCCTCCTGTAGAATTCAACGCTAATCGCCTCTAGGTAGTAGATAACAGTGTACGTGCTAAAGGAGGAGATAGGATCTGGAACTGGTACGTCCTGGTAATCATATTGGAATCGATCGAAAGAGTTATACCCGTATTGGTAGTTGTAGTCTTGGTAACTGTTAAGCGTCACGTTAGACAGGAAACCGAGACACGCCTCTTCCAGTTGGTCGAACTGACGTCCACGGAGAGAAGCGCACATATTGGTAATGCTGGGAATATTATACACGGCACTCTGATCAGATATAAATTCCTCGAAAACATCACAGAGCAGTATCATACCGTTTTCCAAACTATCAGCCCGCAGGAACGCCCCGGCGATGTCGAGGACTTCTCCGAAGTAGAAACCTGGGAGAAGCTCACCAGGGGTGTCCCAGAACCTGAACTGATCCAAGCTCATACCTGTGGGGAGAGAGTAGGCCGTTGGGATGTATCGGGAATCCGAAGAAAAAGCTATGGAAATATCGGTACAAAGCTGCTCCCGGTCCTGTGTGAGCCTCAATGTAGTACCGGTGATCATGTTGAAGATATCATGGAAATACTCATCTCGAATGTTGCTGTTCAATTCAGTGAGTAGTTTCTGGCAGGTAAAGGTATCAGTGAGCATAACCTCCGCGTTGTTAATAATTGCGGTAGCCCTGTCTTTGGACTCCTCGGGGGTAGGCCTCGTCGACACAAATTGGCAAAGTGGACGATCGGTCTGATCTGAGAGGCCGTTAACTATGGCTGAAGCGAGAATTTCATCATCAGTGGGATCGGGGTTGCGACATATCCTCCAGAATATGTCGCTTCTCAGGACAACCGCCAGTGGGTGTACGGTGATATCCTGAACCCTATCAAGAATATCTGCGACTGGTGTAGAGAGCAAAATCCTTAGGGCAGAGCACGCTCCGTAGATGTCAAAGGAAAATGGAGACGGTCCAACCCATTCAAGAAGCTCAAACGCAGTTGGTGAAAGGTTCGGAACGGTCTGGATATTGTTAATGTCATCATTATAGCTGTAGAAAAGATAGAGAGGGCTGTCGGATGCATCACTGGCTCCTGAATCAATTGACGCCCTCATGCATTCATTGTAGATACTCGAATTTTCATTCTTCCTGAGTGATGACAGGATTGGGTCACAAGCCTTCCTGATGCGATTATCAACTACAAGTCTGTTCATCAGTGGGCCATACGAAACGCAGAACAAGCCAGTGATCTCTCGCCAGGAGCGTGCATTCCACGCGAGTCCAGCTAACTGTATCAAATCTCGGACTGCCACACCATCGACTATTTCCCCGGGCTTCTCGAATGGATACCTGTTGTAGATGTCAGCAAAATCAGTCCAATCCGCGGCCCATTCCACTGGAACACAGCCATCCTTGTTGGGGAGGATAGCATAGACTGAGAGGCTATGGCAGACAACGATTAGGAGTACCACCGCGTGCATCAATGCCAGAGACCCCATGATCGAAGCTCACGTCAGATTCCTGTGGTAGAAAAGAGAGGTAGACCTTTCACACCATCAAATAATAATGGACAACATGGCATCGATTATGAACTCCGGTATTCGCATTCCATTCGATGTTCGCCTACGAGGTCAGGCATGTAGGCCTACCTAGTCTCTTCTGATGACATTTTCAACATGATTTTGCTCCTGGATACGACAGGTGAAACTGTTTGAGGTGATCACCACCCATCATTATTTGGAGGTCGTAATGGTTTCCCATAATAAGGCATGACAGTCTAGCTTGTCAGTACGGTGAACTCGGTTGCCAAGTTACCAACTTGGCGTGTCCCGAAAACGTGACAGTCACTAGAGGTCAAATATGAGGATTTCCTAACTTTGGTCGGAATCGAACAAACCTTGGTGGATGTGGTCTACAGTTGGTCCTGAACGACTGGCAGTCATTCCAATGTTACCGGATGCCTACTTTTCGTAAATCAGGCGATTTCCCCTAACTTCGTTGGATTCGAACGAAACTTGATGGATGTGCTATACGATTGGTCCTAAACGACATGTCTGTAATTTCAAGGTCACCGGAAGTCGAATCGGCGAAATTTAGCATTTTTCCAAGCTTGGTAGATGTGGTAGATGTGGACTTCAGTTGGTTTCGAAAAAACATGAATGTCATTTCAAGGTCACAATATATCAAATTTGCATGATTTATGCGACAATCCAAAGTTGAACGAAAACCATTCTGAAAATAATGATGACTTTCAGTTACAAAGAACAAATGATATTATGATCTAATTTTTCGTGGAAATTCGCCTCTCCCATCGGGGATATTTTCCAAATGGGAATGACCTCAAATGCAAACTGGTGCAATGTAGCATATCTAAGCTCCAGTTCATAAAAATTACTTTCAACCGAGAACAGAGGATATTATGGTATAATTTGTTGTGAAAATGTGTCCTCCCCATCGGGGAAAGTTCATCGTTTTCAGAACAGGCCTATACTGTCAGACTGTCTGACTGTTCACCATTTTCAGAACAGGCCTACTGTCTGACTGTAGGATGATTCGAACTAATGAAAACACTTGTTCTAGGATACGTCTCTGCGTTCGGTCAGGATGTGGATAATTTTTCATTATTAGGGAACTTCTGTATGTTCCGACTGGGTGAAGTCGGAAACAGAGGGGTGAAATCATAGGGCAGTACCCTTGCTTATGGCCTGTTGCTGATAGTAAGGACATAGCCTGTTAATAGCGTCGACGCAAGAATGCAACTTTTGTAGTCCACGAACGGACTCAATCTATTGATACTTCCATATTATGGTTTGTTTGTTTATTTTGTTTGTTTACTACAGGTTCAGGAAGCCACTGAAGGCTCATCGAGGAACCCTGGCCATGTTGATCGTGGATGAGCA
>JAUOBX010021674.1:0-14123 GCA_032360705.1 Eupentacta quinquesemita
CCGTCGAAACCACAACATTCCTGACGGCGGTGAAGTCCCCAATGTCCTGTGTGCCAGAAATTTTTGACATGTTTTACAACCCTGGCGGGGAATGATTGGGAACTATCTTGCGATCGCAGGACAGTTCCAGCAGTAGGTTTAGGGAGGCCATTTCCTAATGCCTGACATTTCGATACACGATCCTGCCAGCAGTACGTATTAATTGAGGCGACGAAGTGAGGTAGTCAGGAATGAATCCAATCTCTGCCTCATCCCAACAGTGAGCGTCCACGCCTCACTTGTGAGCATATAGCAATACTGGAAGCACTCTTGAGCTGAGGGCAAGGAGCGTTCCTTTGCTCAGATATCGTGACTGCCACACGCTGCTATCCAGTAACTTTATGGGTATCCTAAATATGTTAATGGGTAATGGAGGAATGTTTTAACCTGCCATATTCTGTCATTTCGATAGTTTTTATGATGTTCACAGGAGTGAGGAGATTGTAACGACTAGCCAACTGAATTTAACATTTCCGAAACTTGCGCGGTTGGCGGTCTTGCGCTCACAATGGCTGATTAAGTTGTTCTCTATACGATATTCTAGCAATTTACCATTTCACTGCTTATTTCTGTCTTCTTAGTTCCGCACTTTATTGTTGGAAATGATTACCCACTTCCAAATTCTATCTCCTTAATTTAGTACTATATCGTATCAAATTATCATTCTGCTGTTTATTGATCCTTTTGGTTCTGTACTATATTGCATCAAATTACCATTCCACTTTCAGTTCTATCTAGTAGATACATATCGGATTATTCATCTAAAGAATTATGGAGTTGTTTGCGAGGATTCTGGGAATTTTAAGAGCATAGCCATGAACGGAAGAAAGGATCATTTGTAATGCAAATGACTGTCTGGAGGCCCAGAGGAGCAGCACATAAATCTGTATCTTTGGAATCAGCAACTTGCGTGGGGTCTGTTAAGTGCAACAACAAATGGGATTGATCTCTGTGCTTGACAAGTTGACACTAGACGCAGGTTGTTTCTCCCGTGCTGCCAATGGCTGTATTTGGACTCCATGCACTCACTGTGCGCGATTGCTGGGAACTCTGCGAACCTACGTGTCGAACAAGCAAGAATGTGTTCGCGAACTACTCCCGAACACGGAGTTGTCTCCGATGTCGAGATTTATTGGAGTGAGGATTTTACGACTGGATGCCCTTCCTAACATCAACCTGTTTGACAGATCAGGCACTGGCTATTTTTATTGTGACATCAACTTCTCATTTCGCCCAATAAATCATAATAATGAATGACACTTATATAGCGCCTAAAAATTGTTTCTAAGCGCTTTACATGAAGAAAAAATGAAATTAATGTAGCAACATAAATTATGTGAGTTTCTTCTTGAACACTAGTAAAGACTCGAAGCATTGCATATTTCATGCAGAAGCTCGTTCCTGGGGGTAGGTTCATCTTACGGAGAAAAGGCAAGGTCACCATATCCAGAATAACATTATATATATATGGCCATTATATCAGTCGGTAGAGCATTGGACTGGTGATCAAAAGGTTGCTGGTTCGATTCCCGCTGGCTGGCTTTCCGGTGCCTCGTCCCACCCAGGCGTTCTGGGAACCTTGTGAGGTGATTCGTAAATAGTACCGTGCGCTGTGAGTGCATGTCTGTGTATCAGGGAAGAACAGAAAGAATTGCGCACTATATAAAAGTGCGGGTTTGACAAGTCACTAATGACCAAGGGTAATATCTGTGAAGCGCTTTGAGCATGTCATCGACGTGAAAAATCGCTATATAAGAACGAGATAATATATATATCTGAATGACCATTCCTCATATGTTCAATACAATCAGTGAGGGATTCCAACTTATCGTCTTGGTCACCTTGTTGAAACTCAATACAGTTGAGTGTCGTCGAGCTACATGATGTGATTAACTTCATCGAAATATTGAATGATACGACTTGATGGACCGGAAAAAAAGAACGTCAGCGACCAAGCACAGACACTTGTGGATCACCACAGTAGAAACCACTCTTGAAGGAAATGTGGTTGCATATATCCACTTTTGACAAAATTCTCCTTTTTGATAAAACAAATCTCGTCAAATTATGTTTTTCGAAAAAATAGTATTTCTTCACAACTGGGAAATATTGCCAAAACTTTCCCCACTTTCGGAAAAAGAAAAAGAAGAATCGGTTGGAAATTTGATCTCCAGACGTAATTAGAGACTTTTCAAAAGTGATATTCTTGTTCAAAAGTGTCATTATTGTTCAGAATCTTCTTGTGAGCGGAGTTTTCCTTCGAAAATGGAATTCTCCTCCAATTTTTCCTCAAAAAGTGGGATTCGTACTTTCAGGAGTGGTTCCCACAGTCACTAATATCACGTTGCCTGTACTCTACCGTCTCTTCGTACTTATTGTTTGCAATATCCGTCTCACACCCAATTCATCCGGGTGAAAAGTTATCCAGCATTTCGTGTCTTCCAAATTGTTTGCATCGATCAGCGATGGCTGTTCGTAATTAATGTATCTGACGTGTCTTCGTATTATTCGGCGGCCATGATTAGTGGTAATTAATACACCCATTATTATTATTTCCTGACGACCGGGTTATTTCCTGCAAAGAGCGATGATGATTCGATCAACAGAGTATCAAAATACAACTCATCTTGCAGTTGGTATAACTAGTGATTACTTGACACTCAAAGTAACACGCAATAACTCGAAAGATATACTGATTACGTACCGGTACACTCTAAAAAACAGTTTCACTATCCGATAACGCGAGGTAAAACATTCACTACTATACCGTCATATGTAGCTATATGTAGTAACAGTGGTTATGTAGCTTTATGTAGCATGAGTGGCTGTGTAGCCACATGTAACAAGAGTGAATATGTAGCTACACGTGTCAATGTGGCAAGGGTGGTTATACAGCTACTTGGAGGAATAGAGTGAATATGTAGTTACATTTGCAAGAGTGATTATTTACCTGCATGGAGCAAGAGTGGCTATGTAGCTACATGCAGCAAAAGTGATTATTCAGCTACATGTAACAGGAGTGATTATTTAGCTACATATAGCAAGAGCGACTATTTAGTTACCTGTAGCAAAAGCGATTATCCAGCTACATTTAGCAAGAGTGGCTATGTTGTCACATGTAGCAAAAGTGATTATTTAGCTACATGTAGCAGGAGTGATTATTTAGCTACATATAGCAAGAGTGACTATTAAGCTACTTGTAGCAAGAGTGATTATTCAGCTACATGTAGCGACAGTGGTTATGTAGCTACATGTAGCACGGGTGGCTATGTTGCTACATGTAGGAATAGTGGATATGTAGCTTCATGTAGGGAGAGTGGTTATATAGCCTCATGTAGCAATAGTGAATGCGCTATGTAGCGAGAGGGGTTATGTAGCTACATGTATACCAAGAGGGCCTTTGTTGTTGGATGTAGCAACGAGAACTGTGGTCTTCACAACTGTATTTGCAGCTTGAAATGATGATGGAATCATACTTCGGACGGTACGGTGTAGGTCAACTTAGTGAATTAGATTAGTTGTTAGTTGAATGTGACAACAGGCAATGTAAATGACATTTTGTCTTCCACAGCACATCAGTCCAGTCCAAGGGTCCAATGCAGCAATGGGTGGAAGACACTGTCCTTGGGTAAGTGTATAGAGGCCTAGCTATATCATCCAGGATGGGCTACTTAAAGGCCTCATGAAATGGAGCTGTTTATTTCTGATATATTATAGAGTAATTTCTCAGCTACTCATCGGTACCTTTCCCTGAAAATCGGGTGAACCGAACAATCTAGCATTTTTGAATGGCCATTAGTGCTGTACCTGGGTCTGTTATTGGTGCAATCTGTTTCTCCATATCTTGTTTAGTTTTTGAGATATAGGCGATAGTTACTAGCTTTTTCGAGTGACCCTAACTTAATAACGCAATATGCTATGGCTGGCTATGAAATCGGTGTATGGCTCACTGGATCCGCCGTGCCGAGTTGCATCATAAATGTCCGACTTGGATATTTACTACACGATACTTGGATGCAAATCCAGAGAAGTCCAATGTTCACGAAATTGTCTACAATCAGTAAAACTGCAGGTGAAATGTCATAGTTAGCATTGTAAATAGAGAAGTAACTTGTAGGAACCGAAAAAGTTGTCGTGTTGCGGAAATGAGTGGGCTCCCTTACCCACCTCTCAGTGATATCTTTCCAGAACGGATCAACATTATCACAAACAATATAAATGATGAATCGCGCAATTACCACGACATCAACTTTAAAATGTCTGTAACTCTCTAAAGGATCAGATTAATCTGATCCGACAAGAGTCAATCGCCCAATCACATGCAGTTTTGCTTGTGGGCTGCAGAGACGCGCGCGTAACTGTCAACAAGCGATGCCTTCTGTGATTGGACCAATGCAAAAATCTGATCAGATAAATATGATCGTGTAAACGCGGCTTAACTCACCCGATGAAAGTTTGACCATAAACCGTTGCTATGGCGACTTATCAGCGTTGACAAATATTCAGAGTCATTGGCCATTTGGAGATTAAGCCTAGATCATTTGAACGATTGCCGGGTCATTCGTCGGAACGACCTCTCGATACAACTTTGTATCATCCGCGAATTGTTCAACTTTGGAATGCACATAATCCACATAATCGTTGATATACGCCAGAAAGAGTTATGGCCCAAGGACCGATCTTTGGGGAACACTACTAGTCACGGTCACTTTGCCAAGTGGAAGAAAGCCCATTATTAACAACCCGTTGTTCCCTATTATCAAGCCACTCACGAGTCCACTCAAGAACATTGCCAACGATGCCGAGGCTGTCTAATTTGAGTTATGAGGTACATTATTAAAGGCTTTCCGGAAGTCTAAGAAATCTATATCATCAGTATTGCCGTTGTCAATCACACAAGTAATAACATCTTCCATAAACGCCGAGAGATTAGTCAAACATGAGCGGCTTTTCCTAAAACCATGATGAGAATCCCTCAGACTATACTCATTGGAATATTTTACTATATGACCCCGAATGAATTATTCCATCACCTTACAGACAACACTAGTGAGACTCATATACCTGTAATTACAAGGGAGAGCCCGATTTCCTTTCTCGGAAATAGCAGAAACATTTGCTCCTTCCAACCATCCGGAACAAGACCTTCTTGCAGAGTTTTATTGAGAATAATAGCTAATGGAACAGACAACTGGTCGGCAAGAGACTTCAGAATGAAAGAGGAGACTCTGTTCGGTCCAGGAGCTTCAAATTCACTACCCTTCAGCTTCAGCAGTTTTTTTTTATTTTATCAAATGAGGCATACATACCATAAATACCATACCATCAATACTACTAGAAGACGTGCCAACAACGAGGTCACCAAAATCGTACAAGAATGAGAACAAACGAAAAATAATTGTTAAGAACCCGAGACATCTCCTGACTATCGCTGATGGTGTTACCTGAATCAGAATCTACTAATGGACCACGCTGTCCTTTCTTCAGTGGCATTGAAACATCTCGCCAATTTCACCAAACTGAAAATGGAAACATGCCTAAGGTTAGACTTCCAAACTGAAGATAAGACGGATATGGTTAGCCGATATGGTTAGCCGAGCACGTGATCGCAGTGCTCGGGTTTTGTGTGGCTCCAGTTAATTATTCATCAGTGGGGCGTGTAATAATCACGCGGTTCCCTGCGCTCGTGTAATGTCTGAGTAGAATCTTAGTCAAACTTCGCCCTGCGAACACGTTCAATTTAGCGATTATACCCGATCATAAGAAACGGGCAACGAACGGTACGTACTAAGTTGGCAGCCATTATAATGATTGTTAAATGGCGAACGATTTTTAACTCTCTATTGAAACTAAACAACCGTTAACGGGTGAACAGCCAACATTTGAGTTAAAAGTTGGAGACCGAGTCAGTGTACCACTTCCATCAAGATGGTATATCGAGCACTTGTGTAAATACATTTTCATTGGAACCGAAAACAATAACACATATTAATTTCGTTCGACTCCAAGTAAACCTAAACTAAAATAATCATATATCGCTGGAAAATGAATGACCATAACTCTCTTCAGAAACGAATGTAATCCCTATTTTTATCAGTTCCGTTCAGAACTGCTCAGCATTGTACTGTCGCATAAATTATGCAATTTTGACATTTGATGACATTGAATGACCGATATGATGTTCAGACACATCTGTAGACCAAATCCACTAAGTTTCGTTGAAATCCAACAATGTTAGAAAAATCGCAGAGAATCACACGGAACGCGGAAAATAGCGGAACGCGGAACCAATTCTCCATGTCTAATTATCTAATCTTCTGGTGGCACGCGGACGCTGCAGACGCGGCGTACGCGGCAGATACGGAGGAGGCGAAACCATGGAGGCCTGTCCACACTGGATACGTTCGTCACGTCACGGTAGACACCCGCCCGTCCAAACTGGATCCGTCATTCCGTATCAGTCGAATGCTATTGGAAAATAATATTCGACCAATTAAAATCGTTTGGGGATGCTCACATCTTGTTTTCAATTTTATATATCGCACCAGTATTAATAGCCGATGGGCTTTACTTCATCGTGCTAATTTTTCAGGAATTAGATCTCAAGCATAGCGGGACTCTGAACTTGACGTATCGATCCATACGTCAATTTTGGTTCTGACCGTGCATGGACTTTGAGCAATCTGAACGCTACTACGGTCGCCTACGTTAACTTTTGCCTGACGTATTGAACGTGGCTGAACGGAACGCATCCAGTGCCGACTGCTCCATCGAATAACGCGCAAAACGATCAAAATTGACGTGAAGTAGCGTGACGTGACGGAACGGAACGAACCCAGTGTGGACAGGCCTCAACACCTCCGAAGTGGGGCTATATTCATCCGCTTCACTGACCACTTATGCTCGTGGATACGACATGGGTATTTCAATTTTACAGTGGAAAAGATAGACGTGTGATTTTAACGACGGTGTATTATTATTACTATTCATCCTATATCTTTCAGAGTGGCCATGGAGGATCTCAATGCTATTACGGAGCCATCCATCCTCTACCCTGACTACCGACTGGAACAGCGAAGGAGACTGGTGCATAATGCTGCTGATACAATCTTTAGCCTCTGTCTCCGGGGTCTTCTGGTACACAATCTATCGATCCCAATCTACTCCAAGCTCCAGGCGATGAGGAACTACCTGCTGGTATCCCTGGCTATCACGGACATCACCGTCTGTCTATTGTTGGTACCCGTCCGGCTGTACATGGTCATCTACCCAGGGAACTGGCGACCAGTGAGTGTCCTCTGTAACGACTGGTTGCCCACGGATCCACCGATGGCAACCTCGTCCATCTGGCACCTCTGTGTGATCTCTCTGGACCAATACGCCGCGCTCACCGGGCCTCTTCGGAACCGGAGGAAGAGCCACACCCGCGTGGTAGCCACTATCGTTGCTCCCTGGATCATCGCTCTCGTACCATCTCTCGTTCTCTTGGTCGGATCTGGAGGCTTTTTCTCCGAGAAACCCCCGACGTGTTCCATCAACCCGTCGGCAGCGGTCGGGGTGTTCGTTACCTTATCCAGTTTTACCTTACTGCATTTATAATGATCATTATATACATAGGGATGTCGTGCGCTGTATTCTCTTGGCGGAATAAGATCGCCCCTCGGGGGGACAACGAGGGTGGAGAGATGGCAATGATCGCGACCTCTCCGTCAGAGGTTCTGGGCGTCAAGAAAACCCACTGTCTGCTAGCCCGGCCTCAACTTCGTTTCTATCCGAGAAAACCCTGTGTGCCAACGAATCTGCCAGTCAAGGTAACCCACTGTCGGCTAATCGTGCCTCGCTATCATTTGTATCCAAGCAAGCCTCTGAGGGTAGGGCACCCACTCGTGCGACACATGATGCGGGGAATGCAGCAGGGAGTAATCGAGGCGAAGCAGCGTTCCATGACGCCAGCGAACGAAACGTCGGTCCAGCCAGTCAAAAAGACATACTGTCTGCCAGTCATGCCTCGACGACGTTTTTTGGTAGGACACCCACTCATGCGACGTATGAGCCAGGGAATACTGCATGGGGGCCACGAACGAAAAGATATAGCTTCCCTCGACCCTGGCGACCACGATGCACGTCCGGTCTCGGAGGGAAGAGAAAACGAACAGAGCGAAGAAGGCTCTCAAGATGGCAGGGGTCCACACATCAATCCGACTTCCTCCGGCAGGAACGGCGCCCGTCGAATTCGGCCCCGCGTGCAGAATCGCGCGAGGAATAACCCAAAGAAGGAAAAACGCGCAACATTAATAGCAGTCGTTGTCGTTATTATGTTGGGGTTCACTACAACTCCTTCTTACCATTCTAGTGACCGGCGCCGATCGGTCTCTGTCGGGTATAATCGGTAAGATATTTCCGCTTTTCAGCTGCCCTTCATATATAAACTCCACCCTCAACCCCCTCATACGGTGGTGATATACACCATCTTTAACAGGAACTTCAGAGACGCGTTGAAGAAGATTCTGCTGTGTAGATTTCCACCCTTAATCACGCGATAGGTGGTGACATTGCGACGCACTCTACGACAATTATTTTCGTGCTTCATATTATACGGACACCTTGAAATAATGTCCAACGTGTTTCTCATGCAATCCTAACTACTTTTTCGTGTACTCATTGTCAGTTAATGCTTTCAAATACCTCCAATTACCTTTATTGACCTTCGATATTGTCCAAACTCTATACACTCTAAAACACGTATCATGCTTTATGTTCTATCTTGAACTTGACATAACCTCCAATATGTTTTTTCATGCAATCTTTACAACTTCAATTATCTATACTTAGTGTCAGTTGTTGACCTTTGAATACCTCCAATGACCTTCAATATTGTCTACACTCTACAACAACTATCATGTTTTCATGCTGCGACGCCCCAAGAAAATATCAGCCTTCCTGCAGAAAACGTAAACGTCCTTTGGGACCGATGAGATGATAATCAACATGCATAACGTGGCACTTATTAGCCTGTAAAAATATTTGGAGCCACTGGCCATTTGGAGAAAAAATCTAGATCATAGGCCAGAAAGAGTGATAGCCCAAGAACCGATCACTTGGGAACAAGGGCGGCGATTAAACTAGTGACTCTTTGCCAAGTAGAAGAAAGCCCATTGCCTGAAACCCATCGTTCCCTAATATTAAGTCACTCACGAATCCACTCAAGGACATTGTCAACGAGGCCGAGGCTCTCTAATGAGTTATGAGTCACAATATAATTAGCGAAGGTTACGAAAATTATATCAACAGCATTGCCGTTGTCAACCGCACAAGTAATAACATCTTCCATAAATCCCAAGAGACTAGTCGAACATCAGCGACCCTTCTTAAAACCATGATTAGAATCTCTCAGTTTATACTCATCGGAATATTTCACGATATGACCCATAATAGGCCTAAATGATTCCATCACCTTACAGACAACACTAGTAAGCCTCATATACCCGAAGCTGTTGAATGTAGCATAACTTTGTATGTAAGCGGTACAAATGGTAACAATATCCGAGGTGCGCATTCGATGCCTATCGCCTTCAGTTCTCGCTTTGTCCTCAGCATATGAATGAAATCATGCCTCTTGAAAAAGTCAAAAGTCGTATCAGGAGCGAGCACGGACTAGTGATCTATCCAATTCATTGAATCGATAGTTTTGTATAATTATAACTTTCATAAATCATCAGTTGACAGGTCATTTGTTGGTCACCGATTTGGGCCTACACCATGCACTTAATTAACAACCAGTGTGCCACCATGTCAATGAAATATGTTAGTGTTCGTGCGTAATTTCGGTTCGTTCGTGCACCACTCAGAGTTCTTCTTCTTTATATAGTTTTATGTTTTTCAGTCGGGCAAAAGATGCTTGGAAAATATGCAGCTCTCCAAGAACGGCGTACGCTAATTAGTCAAGTGGAATAAATTTTCCGCTCAGGGCTGTTACGGAAACTACAATATTCGATCCCGCTTGTAGTTTAGGTCGTGCATTGCATCAATTTACTGAATTATCAAAGTATCAGATCAGCCGAGCATGTTATCGTTTCTATTTACGTTAATGCACTGCTCCTTCTGATGTCGTTCGTATTCCATGCAAGGTTTGAATAAATAATTGCCCCATCTTTGCTCCATGGAAGTATGGACGACATTCCGCGCCCATACTGCATAATCGAGCAGGGCGGTCTAATCGATGGAGCTGAATAAGCATGCGCTGAGGGATACTCTTGACGGCCTTGGCCGCGTCCAAGACAGCTTTTCAGAATCGTCACTCGAGTTCACCGCGAGACCAGGCTAGGAGCAGCAGAACTTTTCGTGGAATATTCGTTAAATTGTTTTTATTTGTTCGTTTCATTATTCCTGACTGCTTTGGTCGATCCCAAGACAGCCATTTAGGAAGCGTTATTCGAGTTTACGGCTGGGAGCAGCATGTGGAACATTTGTCTAGCAAAACCACTGATTGATTGGAACGTGAGTAAATTTTCTCAATTGAACTCTTTTTAGCGACCTTAGAAAGTCATAACGGAAAGTTCTATTTGATTACTAGGCCCATAACATATCAAAGAACGTTTATGGTGATATCATTATTATTATTATTTACTGATAATCATATAGCGCTATTTCCATTTCAACAAGAATGCTCAAGAGCGTTTCACAAACACTTAATACATCTAAACAATAGATAACTAATATGGTGTTCTGGAACCTAGGAAACATAATAATCCATAAATAAATGTGTTTTCAGCTGTCTCTTGAAGGCGGCGACAGATGTCGGTCGCTTGATTGAGATGTCAAGCTCATTCCATATTCTAGGGGCATATGACGAGAAGAAGAGGTCGCCAACAGTCTTCAGTCTGGTTCTCGGTTCAACTAGTAACTTGGATGTTGACGATCGAAGCAAACGTGCAGGCTAGTAGTCGGGGATTAGGTCACGGATGTATTTCGGAGCCATTCCATGAAGTGCGTTAAGGACGAGGATCATAACTTTAAAGTCGACACGGAGTCGTATGGGCAGCCAGTGTAGCTCACGCAGCACTGGGGTGATGTGTTGACGACTTGGTGTTCTAGATATTAAGCGAGCGGCATCAATCTGAACTGTTTGGATCTTGGACAGCAGTCCATCCGGGATGCCACTAAGCAGCCCATCACAATAGTCAATCCTGGAGATGACAAGTGACTGAACCAGGTTTCTGGTAGCAAAATCGGTCAATTTGTTCCGCACAAGACCGATATTACGCATGTGGCAATTGGCACTGAAGAACGCGTTCGCAAACAGCCAGGAACAGAGAATCAAATATAGCCCCAGATTCCAGCCCTATAGCAATGAAGAACAATCGAGACAATACAAAAGGAGCAGCCAATGACAACACACTTCGTATTCAGTGCTCAATAATAGTGCGATGTTGACCAAACTAGAAGTTTAGAGGCCTGCGTGGAAAGCCACTTGAACTTGAGTTTTGAAAATGATAGTTATTCCCGGAATGGTGAGTTTATCACCGTCATGGGTAAAGTTAGTTGTGTAATTGGCCAGGATGCTTGGTATAATCCTCTAAGGCGAATACACCCCGTTGTTTTGTTTCAAAGTTGACGAGCGATTTGATGTCACCAATAATTATAATCTGCCAAGCGTTCAATCTAGATAATACCATATCTGTTTGTTCATCGATGAATATTTTTTCAGCAGAAACCTAAAAATCCAAAACCCAATGATTATTATTGATATTCAAAATCAAGTCTGGTTCGTTTGATCTTGTAAAAGTGATCATTTCTAAGGGATTCAGAACCAGAATGTGTTGGGTTTGCAGTTGTGTTATAATAGAGACCGGTTAACAGATGAATCGGTAACTCACCACACTGCTATAGGCAAATAAAATTACAAAGGTGTCGAATGAGCCCGAAATTAACATAGGATTATGAGTGGTATCAAATAGGCCTACTATGAAAAACATGTACAGGCCTAAGTCAAATAGTTCGTAGGTCGATTATGTGGCGATTATCCATGACTCTTAATTTAGGCATAAATGATGAAATAATACAATTTTTATTCAATTATAAATAAAATCTAGTTTGTCCGACGTCCGTGGAGTATTTTTCACATGATGATTATTTATAAATGAACACTATTGGCTAGGAATTCGAATTGAAATTATTCCAAGGGGTATCGAAATCAATCAGTATTCAATACTATCAAAACAATAAGTCAATTGTTTGATGCAATTGTGACCTAATATGTCACGAATAATTTTCAAACCATTTTGGTTATTATGCAAAATTAGAGTCAGATCATTATTGAGGGGACCTCTCGAAATGTATCCACCGTTTAATGGAATAAGTAGTGTTATATTGTCTATGTATATTTGTTATTTCCCAGTATTATGTTATATTGAGACAAAATAATACAATTAGCAACGATTCTCCCAGTACATGTTTCGAAGGAACGAAGTTGATAATTTATTAATATGAAAAACGCTAATTAACAATGAAATGTAAACAACAATACATGGTGTTATGTGGTTGTCTATATTGGTATGGCCAAAAGGGGACTCCGTGGTTTTATATATACGCTGTTTCCCTAGTTGGTGTCAGAGGCCACATCGTTGTAAAGACTGGATACTCAGTGGAGTTGGCTCCTAACCCCATACAGGGAAAGTGGCTTTTCCCACTACGGTAACCTAATGCTGGATAATGCCAGGGATATGATATTATTATTAGATTATATATGATATTATTATTAGATTATATATGATTATTATTATTATTATTATTTATTATCAGATTGAGAATATTTCACTGAGCAGTGAGTGATACAAGGGAGACGTGGCACGGAGCAGTTTTTCTATTTGTATTACAAGAAGAGAGACCTAGAATCATGTAGTTAAGAGTTGTTGTAAGTTATCCAAGGGATTGTGGGGAGAAGTGAGCCAAGGAGACAGCTGAGTGATAGTTCGATAAACACAGTCTACTGGAGCTAGAGAAACTAGCCGACCAGGGGAAATAGACGGGTGGCAGAAGGAAGAAACAGCGGCGGGTGAACATTGTTTTATATACACTGAAAGTCGTAGCCTACTGGAACTATCACTACCAGGCTAGGAGATAGCTAGCCGGGGTGGAGGGTTGTTGTTCTCGGTGGAATGAAGCACATGAAAGGGGGTTTATGCACTGTTCATTGCAGTAATACTGTCTGAATAGGTGGGTTGTCAATTTCGACTTGAATGTTGCGATATTTTCGGAAGGGCATGTAGGCATGTAAGCAATAAGTGTCCCAAAAGTCGCGTCCTAATACACAAATAATATCCCTAATTTTTTGAAGGAAACGACGGTGTGAAACAAGACAATTCGATTATCCAATTGTAACTGAGTATGACTGCTTTAGCAGGAATTTGACTTCAGTATTGATTTATTGCCGAGTAATGTACGATTTCTCCGCAAGGATGTCACATAGTCGAATAGTCCGAAGGCTTATATAATATGTGGCATTTAGAAGATTATATATGTGTCCAAATAATATAGATAGCATCATAGCACATATTTTTCTTAGAAACAGGGAATTGGGAATATTTACACGTGATAATTAACCAAGATCTGAAATTAATTTCAATCAGCTCTTGACTTTCACCCAATAATATTACCGGTATACGAATGAAATCAAACATATTGTTTCACGACAAAGACAGTCGGCTCTCGGCAAAATGTGCAAACAACGTTAAAAATGTACAATTAATGTCTGTCGCTGTTCAAGTTCAAACAAAAACAGAGAAACATATTAAACGTCAAGCATGAACGAGGAATATACCGAAAATATATCGAAAATAATCCCGATGTGTTTATATGAACAAATAGTGTAAGATGAAACAATTAAATTTAGTCTTCATAATTCATGACATCAATACTTTGTTTCAGAATCTTATGATATAATTTACCAGCATCATGTCACATGAAATATTATTAAGTGAGAAGCGCAAATTGGAAGAAAATAATGAATTAAAAAAAGGATAGGAAACTTAACAGACTTTACTCACCGACTCTCCCGAAGACAAGTCGACTGAAAAACTCGAGAC
>JAUOBX010021785.1:0-14115 GCA_032360705.1 Eupentacta quinquesemita
ACTGTCCACACAAAATAATGATGCTTGCAAGTTGCAATTTGCAAATATAAAATGACCGGTCACCGGTGGAACCATGTGGAAGCATCGGAAGCTGCGATGCTCACTGTCATCCCTGATTATTTGTAGTGTTCCGTAGTTTGAGCTTTGTTCCCTACCTTCCTACTGAAACTAATTTTTACCCATCAAAATGTTTTCTTCCGGGGGAGTGGGGACTGTAGGGTATACAAAATAGTGGCAAAAACCATTTGGCATGTCTTGGCCTTTTCCGCTCTTAAAGGCCAAGAGTCATGTATTGTACCTTTTAGATAGTACACCAAGATTATCCGAATTGCAACTTGTAATTTAGCCGATAAGTTGGCGAAGAGGAGCATCAAGAGTTTCATAGCGCAACTACGGAATAGGTCTTTTTTGGAACCGTGCAATTGAACCATGTATGGGATCTAGATAAAAACTTACAGACCTGACCTCTGTTAATCACGAATGACCTTGAAACTTTACCAAAAACGATAGGCCCCTTCCTCTTCCAGTGGCCCACCCCCCCCCCCCCCCCTCTTGTAACAAATTTGAACTTTGTGGACCACTGCGTGGTCCAGTTATCCCGTCCGCAAGGATTTCAGCTTTAGATTACCTTTGACCTTGATAGAAATTGAAACATTTTTTTCTTTTTTTAGTTTTGGTAATGTGAATACTGAGTATAAGTCTAATCATAGTTCCCCTTATCAAGTTACAGTGTTCCATTCCAGTGTTACAATAGGGTTCTTCCTCTCCATATATGTAACCTGTGTATCAAATTTGAATTTCTTACATGTTTGCGTTTTACAAATATCGTGTACACAAGGGGTGTCACATACACACATCCACACACACACACATCCACACACACACAATCTCGTGAATGCATAGATTCCTTTCACCTTCGGCAAGGAATCGAAAAGGACTGAGAGGCGACGCCGGAACGACCCACAATTTAGGTTTACCAGACCCCGTGATAGGTGAGAGGTGAGTGATATTCGAATCATCGAGCGCATTCATCAGCATATCGGAAGCCTAATGGTTATTGTCTGTGGTACCGGTATGATAAAACCCACAGTAATCGATCTCCTGACCGCTTGGACATGACCTCTCAAGCACTCTGAAAGCCTAATAACCCACTCGACCGTATCAACTGTTTCCTGTCGGACCTCGGTCGCTCACCCTATACAGTTATAAGATTAGGTCATGTGTTATATAGAGGCCTATATGCTATCTATTCCATCGGTATGGGCGTTATTCTACCTGGTTCAATCATATAATAATGATTGAACGTGGTTGGTAAATTACAGTCATTTTCACCATTAAGGATCTTAGGCCTCAAACGTACTTCTGGCACCCCCAAAAAAACTGTGTAACTGAATTGAGAAAAAACAGCAGCCAGTGCAGTGTTTTCTAACTAGCCCCCATATTTGGGTCCCTCTGTATTTATTATAAAGAACATTTATATGGGTGAACCACGCAGTGAAATATCACATAATGATATTTTAAAGGAAAAACATTCAAAATTTGAATACATTCCAACATCCTGTGATATATTCTCCACATTGTACGTCGTATTCATATCTATCATATTTTCATTGTAAATTACTCTCACCACAGATGATGCTGGTTGACGCAGCTACGCGGGTATACAAGGGGGTTGGGGTTGAATAAACCGGCTCAGGCTCGTATGGTCAATCGCTCGGAGGGGACCGTGTGATCGGGTGCAGTAGGTGAATTGGGCTCGGTGCCTTCCACGCATGGGCTCACTTGAGTGAGGGTGACGACTTGATATTTGTACACAATACGCTGGTGGAACAACAATTATAAATATCCCCCGTCCAGGAAAATCGAAAGTCCTCTAACCTGGCGATGTAATATATCAGGTTAGGCTATACGTGCTGCACACAAGTCACATTTCCGTGAGGACTACATTCCCATGTAGATGTGTATACCTGGATGGCACTAGCTCCACCCATACAGGTATGATTCTCGCCGGGCCAGTCATGCTATCGTATTTCACGATTGATTAGTTGAGTTTGGCGTAATCAACCTTATCTGTGGAGTGATTCTCTCCTGCACTTGTCTCATGGAGCCTACACTCATACCCGCACACGAACGCACACACGAACATGAGGCCTATGACCTTGACTACTCAATACATTCATCGACTCGAGTCAATGAATTACTGGCAGATAGGTGATGGTTTTAATGGACTGATGGATAAATATATGAATGAACAAATATATTAATAACAATAGCTCGCGTATCTTGTATATCTTATATCTTGTATCTTGTATAAACTCATAAACAAAATAGCACAACAAATCCTGGGGACATGGAGCATCATGCCACATTTAGCTCCTAATATAATATAGGTATATTTCCACACACCGTTGCCCAAACGAGGAAGTTCCCTCACGGGCCCGCATTCCCCGCCGAAGTGTGCCCAGGCAATCATAAATCGCGTGAACTGGTGCTAATTCTCTGAAAAGACATGCCCTATCGCCTTAGAGCATGAGCGGCAAGCTCCGAACCACGACTCACCATAGGGGTCAAAGGTGAATGCGTTCCATTCCGGTTCAGGGTTATCCAGCTGTCTTGCTACCCTACATAGGGAGCTGCAGTGATAGATTAGTTCCTCTGGCAGATTGGCAGACTCGGTCCAGCCGTGTTTACGCCACTCGTGGTAGGTGTTATAGAGAGTCTCGTTCTTATCAAGGAGGTCGATATAATCCACTAACTCTTCCATCGAAGCAAAATCCTCTACGAATATGAAGGAGTTGGGCGGGGCGACTTCCTCGTAGTTCTCGCGATCAGCACCGAATACGACTGGAACCTGGTGATATTCCGTCAAGGCCTTCCAGAACTTCTCTGAAATATAATGTTTGCAGCAACTATTCTCGAGAGACAGAGCGAACTTGTAGGAACCGAGTTTGTGGAAACATTCTTCTGACCGCTTCGGGCAGCTCAAGTTTCCGCATTTTCCATACATATCAATCGGCAAATGTTTCCTGAGCTCAAGAACGAAATTCTTCCGACTCCAGTCGTAACGCGGGGAGAGAGGGCAGTGACTGCTCGTCCACGACATTAACCTCGTTTTGTTCTCCGACCAGTTTTTCTCCCCTTCTGAATACAGGGCGCCCGAGGCTTGAATAAAGTGCCCGTACGGCGAATGGAAGGTAGCGTCTGGACTGTATGTGTAGGACCAATGGAAGGAATTGAACCTATACTCTTCCGGCGGCTCCAGACCTTGACACGTCACCGGTGACTCCCGAGTGGCGAACATCCACTTCTGCCCGTCGTGTCTGACGCGGTGGTAGTGTCTCCACTTGGCGTGGTCCGGATGACCGGCGGCTATCGTGAATATGACCAAGTCGGCGCCCCTTATGTCTTCGGGATCCTTTGGCCCCTCAGATGAATCGACCTGAAGTTCGAGCCCCATCCCGCATCCGCACTGGTAAGGCCTCACTGTTTGCCAGTGTTTCCGGAACCCGACGAAAATGACTCGTTTTCTTCTTGTGATACCGGAGAGTAGGAATCCACCAGTGCCTCCCGCGTGGTCGCTCTTGTTTGTGATGAATACAATCGTGCAGATGAACAGCGCGAATATCGCGATATTCTTCATTCGACTGTGTCGCAGTTCCATCATCAACTCGAGGATATGTTTCACCCCTTCATTCATCCAGTTATCAAGTAGGTCCAACTTCGGAAAATGAAAGCAACGCGGTATAGCTAGGTTTTAGATATTTTCTCCCAGGCTATGATTTTTGGTTAATCAATCACCAAAACTTCCTGTTCGCTTTGTCTTATAGCCTTATCGGAAATAGGAAGCTTTCCGATTTTATAGACGATGTGTTTGCAGTGGAATCGAATCTGCTCTGCTTGAATAAACGGTCGAAGAGAGTGGATAATTTTATGGTATGTTATGAAATACAATGATTCACCACAGCTGAAATAATCGGTCAAGGACAATGGGTAATTATGCGACAAAATATGGCGTGTTACCCGAGGATGCCCCACAGCATTGAACAACCAATCGAGCTCGGTTGGATCATTCCAGTAGGCGGAATCCAAGCCCTTAATGAGTATACATCTCGTCAATAGTATGAGTACCTGACGCAAGGCATTTTGGTTCTATGCCATAGGCCCAGTCGTCACATCTAATACTCAATCCATATAGAACCCACATTATATGGCAGATGCGTGTTGTATTTCTATTTGAAAACCGCACTGTTACATCCGGACGCATGAAGACGTAGTGGGTTTAGGCTTCATTCCAAATAATTGCGAGAGCATGCACTGTTCAATACTTTCGATCTGAACACTCGATAATATTCCTGCCCTATTCGACGGCCACCCAGAACTCATGAAGTTGCCATCGAAGAAGTGTATTGATATAGCGAAAATTCCACTCAACTTCCAACTCCGAGACTTACTATCCGTAAGTGCAAATCCAGTGGAAGTACAAACTCACAGAGAGGTTAATTGTGTTGATTTCATTAAAACTGCACTCACTGAAGTATGTATCATATCACAAAGAAGCTTGAGGTAAACAATGTCCAAATTATGCCGTCCAATTCCAGGAAGAATAATAGATCGTCGTTCACGGCGCATTAGATTTCTGACGCCTACCCATCGTCTACCCCGACTACCAGCCAGTCAATACTTCCTTCAGTCAGGAAATAACTTGGTACCGGCATGTCTCCAGAGTGAGTGATTCAAATTACCTCGCATGTGATACAATACTGTACTCGTTTCTCCATGGGATCATGCAAAGAACCGATCAAAAATCTCCAATAAATTAGTATCCATATCACAATAGACAATATAGGCAACCTCACTGAGACACTGACAAATGTTACTTGACTAATAGTCGAGGCGGACGCTGACACATGGTATCTGCCATTTAATGATTTTGTGTGATAGCCTACTCCAGGTTATAATTTTAATTACAGCTTGACTGAAAAAATTAGAATTAGTTCCGGTGATTCTGAGGAAAGTAGCATTTGTCACGAGATCAGGGCTCACCAAATGCGAATGAGATAGTGATCACATGTATGAAAGAGAACACATATACACATTAGCTATCTATATAACGAATTTAGACTTACATCAGTACAGAATATGGATTCCTCAAATTATCACATGACATGAATTCACCGACACCTCATTGGTCTAATGTGTCAGCCGCACTGTGGTAAAAATACAGGAACTGCCGGATGAGACCACTAGATACTGAAAGCGTAGGTTAAAAGGAAGTCATAGCGACACAATAGCGATTAGTTGTTCAAATACTTCCTATAAGCTGTTTGGTTGGACACTTTTGGTTAGATCGCTCAATTCTAGGGTTAAAGCTAATTATTGTTTAGACTGTGTGTATACATTTGCAACTCGATATAAAATTACTCGATATAATCCAACCCCTGTTTATAATAGCATATGGGGGTACATTTAGTTAGATAGCTCAGTTACAGGGTTGAGGTCAGTTAACCCATTGCATAAGTAGGCATGCAATAATTGCAGATGCAAACAGAGCTCGGGAGTTGAGAAACGTACAACCCCGTCTTAGTAGTCTATATCGAGCTCAACATCAGTACGTGGTAATACAGTCGTAATGAGTGTTGTAGTCGAAACTGGTCTCGGTCTTGGATATTTGTCGAAGGTTCATTAGGCCTACAATATGATTATGTAATTAATTATATATTGCGCAATCCTGTAGTACTGAGTACTGTCAGTATAATGCTTTACGACTGCTCACTATGTGGGCCTATATCGTCCAACTTTACCAAATTCATCCGCGAAATATCAAATAATTACAATTTACGTGAATTTTACACAGTGAAATGGACCTTCCAGTAGGCTAGACCGTCTGTATGTCTCAAATTTCTCAGGCAGCAGCCAGCCAATGAGCAGCGATTTAGAAATCGGCATGTCCGTGCTGCAAAGGCCTCGGGTATTGTCATGATACATCATCTACTGGAAGAATGGATGGTGGTATCGCCTAACTGGTTCAGCAGACTAGTTCACCAGCTTCAACGCTGCTGCCACTTGTTGAACAAGATGAACATGAGAATGATGAGATGAAAAGTTCCAACATTATCTGCTCATAGGATGGAATGCAGTATCATTGTACTGGTTCAGTGTTCTTCAGTAATCTAGTATTCCTGCATTGTGATTAATCAGTTTTAGTGTCACTCGCGCCAACCCAACACTGTTGTCACCAATTAAACATAATTGACATGTGATAGATTGTACTGATATCATCTGATTAAGAAAATGGTTGTGGCAGTGGTGTATGGACAGAGGCGATTTTAGGGGTCAGAGCCACCCCTATGAATAATTAATATCCAACACAAACCAAGAAGCTGAAGGGCTCAGTGATTCTTTGACTGCCTCAATGGTCCTCCATCAAAATGCCAAAAAGTTTGCACTGTGAAGAAAGGGTATATCAGGAACACAATGTGTTAAAACTGAAGGATATGTCCTTCAGGAAATGTGGATAATTGGCTGGAAACTGAAAAGCTCTGTGATTCCTCGAATGCTCAATGACCCTTCATCAAAATGCCAAATTTCCTGAGGTTTGCAATGTTGAGTAAGTAATATCTTGGCTGAGACATCGGAGATCCTTGTGGCCCATGTACATGTATATGACCCTCGTACACAATATGATTTGAATAGTTCACAAACCTCCAGTGTCTTCTTGTTTCTCTCCATCATCAGCTGTCTGTTCCTCTTCCTCTTCTGTCAAAACAGAGAATTGTTCTTATTTGATCAACATCCTGAAAGGGCAATTGTAGGCTCGAATAGGTCTATACATGAATTCTTGTAGATAAGGACAATTTAAGTCATCAGCCTCATTCAGAGGTTTATGAAATTTATCCCATAAAGTTACTGAATTCAATCATTTTGTGTCGTATATATTGTGCGATATATAAGAAGCATTCCATCATGTAGTATTCAAAGTTGTACTAATTGATCAATCTTGCAAATGGCCTTGCTTGCTCAAACCAGCTAAGCTGGTAGGAGCATCACTCTGTTTGTCTGTCCATCTAATGGCGTCTATCCTGTTCGTTCTTTGACAGATTTTTACCGAACTTGGACACAATTTTCATTGGATGATAATATTCTGAAAATAAAGGTCAAAGGTCATTGAAGGAGCATGGATAGATGTTATATATATGAAAAACTGCAAAATGATACTCCTCCTACAAAGAACAATAATTTTACTTCAAATTCGGTTATTTCCCAGAGTTTTTCACAGATTTGGGATAGATGATCATTCAGCATGAATAGCGATAGGACTGAGCCAATTCAGACGCTACTTCTCCTACAAAGAACAATGGATTCTCCCAAAATTTCGTTTTTAATGTTCCTTGGGAGGTGCTCCTCAGAAGATTTTCACAGATTCGTGATAAGTGGTCGTACAGTATACTGCCAGCATCAACAAGAAAGCCGAAAAAATTAAAATGCTACTACTCCTACAAAGAAAGGGAATTTTCGTTGATACAAGAGGATTTTTCGGCTGTGTAAGAGGATTGGACACTAATTAAATCCAATTATCACACCCAACGAGTTATCTACAGTCATTCTCACTGAAATTCCCCCCATATAGCTGTTCCAGCACAAATCAAGTTTACTCGGTCTCCCCTGGGACAGCTATTCACACACTAATCAGTCATCAACCGTCTAATCATGAAAGTGGGTCATTAGTATCGGAAGACCTCCACTCTACTGATTAATCTCTCAGAACAAGTTGTGTAATAATCGAACCAACTTTACTTTGCAGAATCACATGAATTTTGCAAGCTAGTCATGTGCATGACCTCCAGTGGCCTTACCCCTTACCGATTATTACCCCAATTAGTTTCCACTAACATCATGCTACATTAATCTTACCTGGCCACTGCAGAAGCTCTGCCCTGTGTTGCTCAAATAGATGTTCGCTGACACTCTCCTGATAGGGAACCAGCAGAGTGTCATTGGTTTTCTTGAGATGAATAAAGATCAGGGCTTTCTGCAGGTTGGTGACGTCATACTCATTGATGATGTCACGCTTCTTCAGGAAATCAAGAAGTCTGCCTCCGGGCGTTTCAACAAGAGAGATCCGTCTCAGGAGGTCAACCTCCGATGGTGGTAGTTCAAACAGCATTGCGAGCTTGAGAGAATCATCCAGGGTGAGATGCTCATCGACTGCTACCTGTAGTCGCCCAAAGCCAGCTGTAATTTGAGGTTCATATACATGGATGCATTTATTTATACAAGAAAGAAGACAGACGGAAATTAGTGTAATTGCAATGAGTATTAGGAGGCGATCTGCTAGTCATCCAGAATGCACTGTAATTAGAGGTTTACTGGGTTGTCACAATGCGTGACATACAGCAATTGCTAGAGTGGTGTAATGAAGGTAGGGCCATGAAAACTACACAATAAACTCCAGCAATTCTGGATATGTTTACCAAGATAGACCTCTGGGGACCCTTAGAACAATAGGCTTTGTGTATTCATTATGAGGGACCCATATACCAACTTCATTCATCCTGGTGGGGTGGGGTGGGGTGGGGTCCAGTTGTTGTGCTTACAAGCAACAGTGCCAGTGCCAGTGGAAGGGCAGCTCACCGGTATATGCTGCGGTACAATGTGAAATATTTGTGTTAAGTTGCAGTTTGCAATTCAAGGAATAGGCACATTGCAAATGATTGAGTCCAGTAATGGAGTCGAGTCCCACCAATCCGAGTCCGAGTCCGAGTCCCTAGCATCTGAGACCGAGTCCACAGCTCCCGAGTCCGAGTCAAGACCGAGCCCTCGGGTCCGAGTCCCCGAGTCCCTATACAAACTTGGCATTTCAACCAAAATGTACATTATTGGGTTTTGCTAACGTGTGTGTATGGTCCTTCATGGCTCAAGCTACTCAAAAACATGATTAGGCTCTGTCAAGAAGTTGGATGCATCATCACTATTATCTTGGTACTGTTAGCATGTTCAATACAATGCGTTTTTATTGTTACGGGTGGAATAACCAACAAATTTGCTTGCAAAAAATCAGTGAAGCTGAAATGGACAAGGACTCGGACCAAGTCTCCGAGTCCTTTGGGCCGAGACCGAGTCCGGGACCGAGTCCCTAGCATCCGAGTCCGAGTCCAAGACCGAGTCCTCTAAAATCGGTCTCGAGACCGGTCTCGGGTCTTCCATCACTACAAATGACACTGGTAAGAGAGTGGAAATTCACACACATAGTCCCTTCTTAGAAATGGTTCAGGTGAGACAGTGGAACTATAGGCAATATTCAAAAACAATCTTATGGATAGTATGCACAGGCAATTTCTACGATGATGTCTTGTTCCTAATATTGACTGTAAGATCTTTCTTGAAGACATGAGAAGACACGTTTGATTCTATTTAGAAGATCCTTTCAAAACTTGTCAGCACTAATAATTCAATGAGAATTTGGCATGGACAGAGAAGTATCATAGGGAGTAGAGCTGAGGTCACCTGTGGGCTGGATGAGGTTTCGACAAATATTTGGCAAATCCTGGTTGACATATTCGTAGGTGAATAGACACATCTTGAATTTGTGGATATCTTCAACTTTGAGGAAATACCCAAGCTACCGTCATGTGTAGAGCATTTACTGGGAAGTAATAATGCTTAGATGTCATCATCTTCAGAATTCTTTCTTGCGAGATTTGCAGCTGCTTGAGAACTGTAGAATTGGTCATACCATATATTTCAATACCAGAGTAGACTAAATAGTATTAAATCTGAAAGGCCACTGCCATAGGAATCATGGATCTTAGACAATTGAAGATACCAATATAATTCACAAGTTTTTGCGAAAGGTCATCGATATGATGTTTAGAAAACAATTGTCGTCAACAAAAAGCCTGAGGTACTTTGTAAGGTCAGGGTTGGGATGTTTTTGACTGATTATTCTTTAGGCACAAAATACCATATAATGCTGATTATCTAGCTGATTTGTTCAATGACCTTCAAGTTGTTTAGGACCAATCATAAACTACATCCACCAAGTTCATTCAAATATGTCAAAGTTATAACAAGAACGCAGTGATGCGTAGTTCTTCCTTGCCTCGTTTAAAGAACTTCCGCAACACAAAACCGTTTGTTCACTGCTATCGTGTTTACAAGGTTCTTAGACTTTGACCTCTGTTGACCTCGGATTGAACCCAAAAAGGTGTACGCTATATGACAAACCTACAAACAAAGTAGGAAGTCTCTGCACCTTTTCAATCACTCACTAGTTATCATGGTTTTAGACTTTGACCTCAGATGACCTTGAACTTAACACCGAAACAATAGAGATCATATACCCATATAGCCAACCTACATACCAAGTACGACGTTTCAGCACTTCTGATTCGCTGGTGAGTGGTGACCATGTTTACAAGGGGCGTAACACACTCACATACACATGCATGCCAGCACTATCACATATATCCCTTTTGCCTTCGGCAAGTAATAAAATGACATAAACGATGCAAATTTGACAACAAGTGACATTGAAATTACCACCATTTTTTCATTCAAATTCGACGAAGTTAGGAAAACCACATAATTTATGCCAAATAGACCTCCAGTGGTCTTGACATGGCTGTCATGTTCTTCGGGATCAACTATATTCCACACCCACCAAGTTTTGTCGAATTCAATGAACTTGATTATTTCGCATAAAAAAACTTCAAATCAGAAGGTAGCAGGCATGCAACATACTACTACAACTGCCATGTGTGCCATGTTTCAGATGAATAAGTCAATACTTTAGAGAAATATCAGCTTACCACGCTGATGCCTAAAGTTTCCGCGTCAGCGGCTAAATCTGCAATATTCCCGGACACTTCTCCTTTTATATTTACAAGCATTTATGTCATTTGTCTTATTGTTTGAATCTGACAATTTAGGCGAGAAATACAGGGTTCGCAGATTATAAACAATACGAAGATGACATAGCTTTATTGTTCTATTGACTTACCTACTAATGTTGACTCCTGTCTAGCAGTATGATCTTCATGTTCATCATCCTCAGGATCATGTGGAACATCAGACTCATTTATTGCCTATGAATTATAAAATGCATGAAATAGTATTAATTTACTCCAGAGTAGTATTATCTAGTTTAATGCATATAGTGCGATCATTTGAGTTCTGTAGTTATTGATGCGTTGATAAAGTCAACAGAACTTTTGCTGTCATGACAGCTGTGTGTGTGTGTGTGTGTGTGAATGATGCCTGGAAATATACCTTGACTCCGATTGGATGAAGCAAGTTCATGTATGGTATGTATGGTCTTCATATTATTGAGTACCTAATCCCTATAGTTGTGGTGAGGTCAATGGGAGGTCAAGTGAGTCAAATGCTGGGTTCGATGGAGTTACAATTCAGTGAGTATGCTCTGTTATGATGGATTGCATGATCCTATAGCTGTATAGTTGACTATCATATTGGTAACTATAGAGAACCAATGGTCCAGTAGCTCGTACCAAATACATATTCACTATTTAGTGGATTGTATGGAACATCAAGTTCTGTTGATTGTTTCACAAATTTGAATGAATTATGCAAATTAGACTAATCAATTTAAATTAACTTTTTCGGAGCTGAAAATATAATCTGTTCATGTCACTACCATCCCACTCCATCATGCCAAACTACATCACTGAAGCTTCTATGGTTTTGCTGCAACCATGCTAACTTGATAAATTATTAATTCACATAAAATTTGATAGTTAACCAACTGAAAGACTTCAATGCCTAAAATATGATCAGTTCCGTACTCCCGCCCCAAATGTTTCATGCAAGAATTCAATCAGATCGGCCATACCATTCAGAGGATATCGGGCTAACAAGACACACGTACACACACACTAAATATCACGAAAACGCAGGTGATGATCTTCATAAATGATAAACTGTCTAGCATTGTAGGCTGGCCTTGCTGCTTTGAATTGGATAATGACGTCCTGTCACAGATTGACCCTTTCAAATATTCAGTTAACTTGAACTGGAAGAGCAATGTTAACATGTCAGCGAGAAAATAGGTTCTAGACTGGCCTTGCTTAGCAAGGTAAAACTTATATTGGAAAGTGTTAGGCTGCTTGCAAATACTTTGGTTTTACTTCTGTTCAATAAAAAGTAACATCGCTTAGTACACCTGTCCCAAAACTACCATCGATTGTATAATGTCCAGGCTGAAACTGAACTGCATGTCATCGATATTAATTATTTCTCTACCCACTTCAGCCAAAAATCTATTCACCTTTTCCTGCTCCTCTAAAGCTTGTTTGGTTTGTTGAAGGACTTCTTCCAGCGCCTTGGATTCTTGAGCACTCTTCAGCTCTGCCTGATGAAGATTGTTGATTGTCTTCGCTAATGTCTTTTTGGTCTGGTCCAACTCCTCAGTTAACTGTAGGAAGATGACAAATAAACTTTAGAGATTTAAATAGCTGGTAATATTTTGGAGCAATGTATCTACATTTGTATGCTGGGCTTTCCTGTTTATCATACTTTGGCTAGTGCATCAGGTTCTAGTCCATGCCTGCCATCAGACCATCAGCATTTTCCATATATTGCTGCTGATCTACTTACCCTTCCGTTCAGTGCATTCTGCTCCTTCCTTGAATTGGTCTGAATCTCCTCAGATCTTGTTAGCTTCTCCCTCAGACTAGTTTGAGTCTTCTTTGATTCCTGCAGCGACTCCTTTGTGATTCCCAGTTCCTTCTCTAGGCTGGCTTTTCTCCTCTCTAATAACTTCTTCTCCATCTCCAGAGAGGTAATGGTCTGGAGTAATGAAAACAAGACACATTTAGTACCCACACATCACTTTGCTGTTTTATAATTTATATGAACAATAATAATGCATCCTTTACCAAATTGAAATTCTCTATGATTGCTGATGACACCACTATCCTTTATAATCATAGTGATCTGATTCAAGGGTCAAGAGAGGTCAATGAAGAACTAATATTGCAGTCAATAATTGGCTTTGTAGTATTAAGTTGTCATTAAATACAGAATAATGTGTGCAATCAAGTTGCACTGTCAATTGGTATCATAGAACAACTTAGTTGTGTCTTCCCAAGAAAAATCCTCCTCTCCTAATATAACACACTTATACTACCAATTATTTCTCATGCAAATATTATATGGGGTTCACATCTTTCAGAAAAAGGTCGTTCGCCTAATTTGTAAAACTGGCTATAAGGAGCTTCCCTGCCTTTGTTTCAAACTTTGGGTATCATGGCAACATTCGACATCCACCATCGGCATTTGAGAATTGTTCATGTATCATTTAATTAACAGGCTTTTCCTCAAATCCATAGGCGTATACCGGGGGGGTGGGGAGGGGGGGGTGAATCATCCCCCAATATTTGATAGTGAGTAACCCCCAGATTGGGCTATTGCCGAAAATAGAGAAATGAATTGAGGATAGAAATACAATTAGATCAAAATTTAGGTGACAGCGATAGGTTATGTAGCCAATCTCCTAAAGTGGCCCACGCCTACTGTACGAAGCTCCACAGCTCAACACGAGTACGGCTGTACGGCCGAAGGACCCTCAATTTCACTGCCCGCCTTCCTGCTCATACTGCAACTGATATGGGTATCGAATATAAAGCTCAGTGAAATTTTCTTTTGTTGTTTTGTGGAGATGGTCGCACTTGGCCACTTGCCTGCGGAATCGAAGAAGTGCAGACTTGACGTTTCATGAAACTTTCCTTATAAGGAGATTGTTCGCAAGAAACATCATTTACATGAGATCTGTGTTTAGAAATATTGGCTGGGCATAACCCTCATTTTCGTGATTTTACAAATTCTGTAAAATAATATATACTGACCATCCTAGAAGATGAAATGAACCAAGTATGACCCCTTACCCCCCTCCCATCAGGCATTTTTTTTGTTTATATGAAAAAGGACGAGATAAGCTTTCATTCCATGTATAATTATATCCCCGGGACGCGTTTCAGCGTCTGGGGAAATTATGGTTTTGGGGGTGATGCCGCCGCCGTCTCCGCCGCCGCCGCCGCCGGAAACTTTAGGCGTTAGCGCTCTTACTCTCTAACGCTTTGTCGCATTAATTCGAAACTT